>PVIA01014720.1:0-25896 GCA_004024845.1 Tonatia bakeri | reverse complement strand
AAGGTTGTGGGTTCAATTCCTGGTCAGGGCACATATGTTGGCTGTGCAGTGACCTACCTAGGTTGCAGGTTCAATCCCGATCTGGACATGTATGATCCCTGGTCCAGGCGTGGATGGGAAGCAGTCAATCCACATTTCTCTCTTACATCAATGTCTCTCTCTCTCCTGTCCTCTCTCTCTAAAAGCAATGAAAAAATGTCTTCGGGTACCTACGTACACATACAGAGAGAGAGAGAATGTGCAAGGGCTCTCAGGAGGGTTAAAGCAGGAAGGATTCTTACCCAGGTGAACTCCCCCTTGGTAGGGGTTGAATTATGTACCCCCAAAGATATCTAAATCCTAGCCCTGGGGACCTGTGGATGTGACCTTATTTGGAAGTACAATCATACCTTGGTACTTGGCTTTACAGCTTGTTAAACTCCGTACTGGCCGCATTTTGATAAGAAAAAAATGTTTCAGCACTCGGCACATCCTTCGGACTTGTCACACTTGCTGTGCAGTAGGGATGATCGTAGTCACTGTGTACGATGGGATGGGGTAAGGTGTTCAATACTTGTTCAGATTGCTAGAACGTTCATGAGTCACGACGCTGCCCCACAGGAGAAAATGCTTCATCCTTTGGTGCTCTTCGGTTTGGGCACTCGTCACGAGTGCCGGAACGAATTAGTGATGAGTACTGAGAGGTACCACTGAAGTGTCATTGCAGATGTAATTAAGTCAAGGATCTTAAGGTCATCCTGGAGAAGATATTTGCATATTTGGAGGAGGGTAGGCCCTAGATCCAGTGCCTGGGTTCCTTCTGAGAGGAAGGACAGGCAGATCTGTGATGCAGGCAGACGCACAGAGAAAGGGGAGGGCGGTGTGAAGGCAGAGCGGAGATTACAGAGACGCGAGTACAAACCAAAACACCCCAAAGCCAGGAGAGGGGCGTGGAATGGCCTCTCCCGCAGAGCCTCCAAAGGAACCAACCCTGCCAACACCCTGATGCTGGGCTGCCGGCATCTGGGGCTGTGAAAGAATAGATTCTGCCCTGGCTGGTGTGGCTCAACGGATTGAGTGCTGGCCTGCGAACCAAAGGGTCACTGGTTCGATTCCCAGTCAGGGCACATGCCTGGGCTGCAGGCCAGGTCCCCAGTGGGGGACAAGCTAGAGGCAACCACTCATTGATGTTTCTCCTCCTGCCTATCCCCCTCCCTTTCTCTCTCTAAAATTAAATAAAATCTTAAAAAAATAGAATAGATTTCTGCTGTAAGCTGTAAAGTTCGTGGTAGTTCCTGATGGCAGCCCTAGGAAGCTAGTGCTCCCTCTGTGTCCCATGCTGCGTTTTGTCTCATTCTAGCTTGGCTTGTGGTGAGCCACTGAGTGCCTTTTCCGCAAACCTGGGGAGTCAGCCCTGGTAAGTGGGGCAGGAACTCCTTCAGTTTCCTAGACAAAAATGTCATGGGTTTTTTTCCCCCAGAATAAGAACTACAGGATGTCTAAATTGGGTCCCCTGGTTCTAAAAATTCAAACTGATAAAGGCAGTTTTAGACTTCATGGAGCCCCAGGAGTGATTTATAGTTTATAAGGTATTTAGACCAAAACCCAACAGAACCTTCAAAATGAAAATAAGGAGCACAACTTCCTCAGCTCCTGGTCCCAGTTTTAAAGTCACTGGGGTCCAATTAGGAACACTCTTAAATTATGGGCTCATCGCTTCTCTTTGGTCAAACCGCTCTTGCTGCTGATGACAGCTGAGGGGATACCAAGAGCAGTAGTGTGTACTGCAGGGAGAGAATTCCTTTCTAAATAAAAATCAATTTTGCTCATGAACACTGTATTTTAGAAGTTTTTAGATCTTCTTAGCTATTTTTCTCCCCTGCACTAGTACTATATAAAACAAATCTTGTGGTATTTACCCTTCCTTTCATTATTATGCCAGTAGAAAATGATGTGTGTCACCCTTTCTAAGAAAATTTGCGAGGGAGGGTGAGAGGCACATCTCCGTGTGGGCTTATTCCCATATGATGACGGGGGTTTGTACAAATTGAAAACAGGCTGATTTGGAGGCAGTACTGGGTTTCAAATTTGAGGAACTTATTTTTTAATGTGCACTTGAAATTATAGAAATGGATTTTATGTGGTTTAAATTTCAAAAGTTAATTTAATTTTGTTTTCAGGAAATTTTCTATTGTGCTAATAGCTTTGATTTCACTTAAACTGTCATTCGTTTTGAGTGAAATTTACATGCTCTACTAATTGCAATTTAGATCCAAAGCAGACACGTGAAGGTTACGAAAAAGTAAGGAGAATATTAATTCAACAGAATTTTTATTGTGTGTTTTTTTTAGTGTCTCCTGCCAGCCAGCTGCTTGTGCTGGGTGCTTGAGAGTCCCGCAGGGACCTTGCAGTCCAGCAGGAGAGTGGGACTGTGCTAGCGAAGTGGGACCTGGCCGGGACGGGCACCCAACTCCAGGGCAGCTACAGCTTCAGAGGCTGTGACATCTCATTGGGGAGGTAAAGAGTAGATCAAGGCTGGGGATTGGGAAAGGAGGTGAACAAGACAGACAGACCCACATGTCTACAGCTTTGGAGATTGTGGAAAATCTGAGAAACCAGAAATAGAGCAGAAGGGCAGAAATGCAGAGGCCGGGGAGTGGGAAAAACCTCTGAGAGTTAAAGTCAATCAGCAGAGTAGGGAGTGGATGACAAAAGCCTTGGATAATCAGGCCAGGAAGTGTGCTCTTTGTCTGGAGGGGACTGGGAGCATCAGTAAAATGTCTTAAGCAGAGCGTGATGGCACTAGATTTGTGTGGTACGGCCGGGATGGCAGTAAAAGAGAGGAGAAAGGCTAAGGGAAGAAAGCTCAACTGCAGCAGGCCTGTTAGGGGGCAAAAATGCATACCTCAAATGGTGGCGTCCACTCTTACTAAGTAAAGGATGACCACGTGGTTAGTGGAACTCCCCCAGACACATTTTGTCTGTGTTAAGACCAAAACTACTGAATCCTAAAAATCTCTAAATAAATAGACTCTGAATCTAGTAACCAAAAGTAATAAAATATGAGAAAAGACTTTAGCTTCCTTTCTTGCTATGAAAACATTGTGTGGCTAAGGCATTTGGTATATAAAAGGACCATCTTTCATTTCATATACTTTAGTAGGCAGGCCTAAGGAAGGGTGGCGGTGGAACATTTCAAACCAAATTCTCTCAGTGGAGGGTGTTAAGCAACTTGTTATTTTAAGCAATTTGGACCGATATTTGCATATTCAAGGAAGCACATTCTTTGAAGCAGCCCATTATATAACCTCACTTATCTCTGCAGGTAATAAACCGCTACAAACGCAGAATTAGATATAATCCAGGGTTCTTTGTGCGAACCTGGGTAGTCAGACCAATCAGAAATAAACACACTTGTTAGGGACAATAGCTGCCTTCCACTTCACTTACCTCTTATGAATTATTTCTCCTCTCAACTCCTTATCAAGAAAAACATCATATTTCCTAACTCACGCTCTCTGAGAAGCACCAGAAGAGCTAATACTGATGGCAACTGTGGGGAGTGACATTTGTGCGTGTGCTGGGGGAATATCATGACATCGAGAATTCTATTGTTCCCTTTCCTTTTCTCCCCAGCTCCTAGTCGAGGTGTTTCATTAATTAATTAATTCATTCATTCAACCAGCTTTTCAAGGGTCCTACTAGAGCCATGTTTTGAATATTAAAGGCAAAATTTCATGTCAGATGAGGTACATTTCTGACCTCCAACAGCTGACAGCTCTAGGTGAGGAGCCGGAACTGTAACGGGGCATCAGAAAAGGACGCGTCTGTGTGGCCCCGATCCCTGTCTCGTCTCAGTTCTGAGTGAGGCAGCATGAACTCTGGAGCCACACTGTTCAGGACATGCGTCCCCGCTCTGCCATGCCTACATGTCTGACCTTGTCCAGGTATATGTCCTCTAGGAGCCTCCTTTTCCTTGTCGGAGATGGAAAACCTGATAGACCCTATCTGATGTGATTGTTGTGAGGATAAATGAATGAAAATTCGTGGAGTGCCTGGAACACGGCCAGGCACATAGTAAGGACTCAATGTTTGTTATTATCATAAATGCCTAGAGTTCCTGCCTAGGAATAATATACTATGTGATTACTATATACAGGGGCACACCTTCGCTGCTGCAGGGAATTCAAGGGTGGGCACTGCATTCTAACCGGTAGATATAATCTGCACACAGGTAACCATATATAAGGCAGATATTCTCAAGCTATAGGCCAGCTGCAGAATGCTAGTATTAGTTACCCATTGCTATGTAAAAATTGCCACAAACTTAGTGGCTTAAAACAACATGCATTTATTATCTCAGAGTTACTATGGGTCTGGACTTGGCTTAGCTGGGTCCTTTCTTAAGGACCTCTTGTGGGCTGCTATTAAGGTGTTGGCCAGGGCTGGGTTCTCATCCAAAGGCTCAACTGGGAAAGGATCCTCCTACTCATGTTGGTAGAGCTGAGTTCCTTGAGGGCCACTGGAATCAGGGCCTCAGATCCTTGCTGGCAGTTGGCTGGAGGCCTCCCTCTCTTACTTGCTATAGGAGCCTCTGCAACACAGCAGCTTGCTTTAGCAAAGTGTGCAATCCAAAAACACAACAGAGAGTCTACCAGCAAGATGGAAGCCATAATCTTTTATAACCTAATCCTAGCAGGTAATGACGTCCTCAGGGCAGTGAGGATGCAGAACGCTTCACAGTGCCCATTCCCCTGATGCTCTGAGTATCCATGCACTGTATACCCCACCCCTATCAACACACATGGGGACTCGGCCTCTCTCTATCTCCCTAGTGGTTTTCACAGTTAGATTCTAGAAGGAGGCAGAAGCCCACCCTACCTACCATCTAGTCCGAAACCAGAAGCTCCATGTCAGTCATTCGTATGTTAATCTTAGCTCCTTTGGCTGTTGTGGTACCCCATCTATCTAGATCCCTGGAAGTCCCCCTGATGGGTTCAGTGTAACCATCCCCCAGTTTCTGCAGGCTTTCCTTCAGAGTTCATATCTGTAACTTCCTTCATCGAGTTGCCCTGGGCACCCTGGAGCCATTTCACTCCAATGCCTCCAGAAGCAAAAGAGCCTGGGAACTTGTCCCCGTGGTGGCCTGTCGCTCATGGCTAACTGAGGGGGAAGTGTGAGAACCCAGTTCCCTTACTTACTTACATGCAGGATACAGTCTGCTGGGTAATTTATTCTCCGAAACTCCTCGGGGGTTCGGGTTGAGCCTGGAATTTACTTGAAATCACAACTTTGCCTGGCTAATTTTTGGTCCCTATTCTTGTTTTTGCCCTTCCTTACCAACTTCTCCTGGGGTAACTTGCTGAATAAATCACTTAAACACAAATCCTCTCCTCAGGGTTTGCATCTGTGGAACCTGCGTGAGACAGCTGGTGCCTCCAGTCAGCCCAGGACGTGGACTTCAAGGAGGGTGTCGTGGGTGCAGCTCATTCACCAGCAAGATGCAATGGGAATCCCATCCCTGGTGGTAGGTGGCATTCTGTATTTTTTTGTATTTGTGAGAAATTCAGCATATCTTTATTTTATATAAAGGAAAATTGTATATAATAATATCTCATTTTACTTAGATTTAAGGACATATATAATAAGCCTTTAATTATACTATATGATAAAGCATCAAGAAAGCAGAGGTTTGCACACCTGGAATTAACTGTGGCATTCTGTGTCTCCGAATCAGTGCAGTTCCTAAGACTTTCGTTCTTGGTGAACTGCGATGGGGTACACGGTAGGGGGTGTCCTGGTCTGTGCAATATCGTTAGCTTCTGAGAAATACAGAGGAAATTACAATCATAAGGACTGTGTAACTGGGTGAAAGTGGACTTGATCGGGTCTAGAACATATGCGTGAACTGCATGAAGTGGGATGCCCAGAGCTCTGTGTTGCCCACTGACCATTGCCTCTCCACCAGCTCACACGTGTGGCCGCACTGGGTGTCCCCTATTGCCAGCTGATAGGGGATGGGTCCCAAGTGTGGCTCACAAACGGACTGACTCAGTATATGGGTGCAAACTAAAAATGAACCACTGTGCACTATGGCCCCTTCCAGAGGTGACTCTGAAGAGACCAGTAAGGACAAATCATTGTAACAGGTAGATCTCTGGGCATTGCACCTAGTCATCCACTTTGTATGGAGAGACGGGTGGCCCAACGTAAGGATATAGATAGACTCGTGGGTAGTAGAAAACGACTCCCCTGGTTGGTCACGGGGCTGGAAGGAGCAGAGCTGGAAGATGAGGGGGATAATGGTGTTCGAGGGAAGAGGACCTATGAGAGTGAAGATCTTCGTGTTGCCTATTAATGCCTACAGGAGAGCAATCACAGCAGCAGGGGCATGAAGTAAGCAGATGGACAGGATGATTTGCCCAATAGATGTCAGCTGGCCTTTGTCTCTAGTTACTGTAATCTTTGTCCAGTAGCCACAGGCCTGTGGCTGTAGTAGCTACAGGGACAGCAGTAGCTACAGGGACAGCAGTAGCTACAGGGATAGCGGCTATGCGTGAGTCTGAAAGTACGAGCTCCTTCTCATCACGGCTGATCTAGCTGCTGGCACTGTCAACAAGAGAGACTGACTCAGAGTCCCCAGTATAGTGTCATTCCTTGAGGATACCAGAGACTTGGTGGCAAGTTAATTATATAACACCCTTTCACCTTGGCTATGGAAGCACTTTGTTTTGACTGGAATTGATACAAATTCAGTGTATGCATTTGTCTTGCCTGCCCAAAGCGCCTGGGAAAGAACCACTATTTGAGGGCACAGAATGTCTGCTTTACTGACACAGAATCCCACAAAACATTTTCTGCCCATTTTTTGGCAATGGAAGTATGATAATGGGCACAGGACTATGGGATCCACCAATCCCACAATATACCACACCATTCAGAACCTTCTAGCAGGATATATTATAGGCATCTTTGAAGGCAGAGATAGGCACTTGCTTAGAAATGATACTCTGTGAAGCTGGGGCACCATCTCTCAAGTATCAGGGCACCATCTCTGGATACTTTCTCTCCAGAAAGTATCCAGCCAAACGCTATGGAAAGTGTTTATTGACAAAGATACAAGACACATCATACACAGGGCAATGATGCCTCAGTCCTCTTTAAAGTAGGCACTTTGGGACCTCACGCAGCTCTCCCAACTGCAGTGTGACATACTGTGGTAGCGGGAGCCATGGAATGATTTTCGCTGCATTTCACACCAAGACCCTGTGTCAGAAATCTGAGATATAGTAGTTTTTGGAATCCCCAGATCAGCTCCTAGTTCTTGCACTGTCAGTCACCAGCCTTTGTTGATTGCAGCCCGTGCATGTTTAACATTCTCAGGCGCTCTGCTTGCTGCAGGCCTTCCAGAACGCGCATCACTTTCAACAGAGTCTTGACCATCTTTGAAGCATTTGTGCCACACTTTTATTTGTGCCGCTGCACTCACTGCATCATCCCCCAAAGCCTTCTGAATCATCCAAATAGTTTCCATGGAGGAATGTTCAAGCTTAATGCAAAATTTGGTGTAGACTCTGTGCTCTACTCACACATTTTGAATGCAACCGCCACACAGTACACTGCTCACTCAACAGTGTCTACCACCCCAACTGACTACACAGTGAGGTCGTCATTGTTTGTGCATGGCCATTCCGGTCCACTCTCCTTGGCTGCCAGGTTACACGGATGTTGTGTAGACCACTCTTGTTATATTAACAATGTCTGGAATCTTTTTGACAGAACTTGTATGCATTTACCCAATAGCCATTGTATTGTGTTGTGTCTCCAGTGAGTTGAATACATAGGTCTGGGAACTGGGGAGTGGAAAGACAGGTAGTCTGGTTCACTATCACTCTCAGTGATTTTCTTGGGGAATGCGACTTTCCTGTCTTCACAACTCCAGGTGTTGGGTCTAGAGGTTCTAGTTCTCAGAGAGAGAATGCTTTACACCAGGGGAGACACGAAGACTTCCACCAAACTTCAAGCTACAGCCCTGGCCAGTGGTTAAGTAGGTTGGAGTGTTGGCGTGTGCCAATAGGTTGCAGGTGCCATCCCTGGTTAGGTCACATACCTAGGTTGTGGGTTGGATCCCCAGTTGTGGCAAGTTCGGGAGGCAACTGATGGATGTTTCTCTCTCTCTCTTAAATCAATAAATATATCCTCCTATGAGGATTAAAAAAGTAAATGAAAACTTAAAAATAAAAAAAACTAAACTTCTAGTTACAGCTGCAGTCTTACCATTTTGGACTCCGTGTAGTCGAAGCAAATAGTTACCACAATGGCAGGGGGATTGACCCCGATCCTCACAAGGAGGTAGGGCTGCTGGTACACAGTGGGGCCAGGGAAGAATGTGTTTGGCATTAGCTGATCCACTGGCATCTCTCTTAACTGTTTTAATTGAAAATAGGCAATTGCAGCAACCAGCACCTGACAAAGACACGGTGGTAAGATGATCTGACCCCTCACACATGAATATTTGGGTCACTGCACCAGGCAAGCCACGTAGACTAGCAGAAGGGCTAGTTGAGGATAAGAGGAATCTAGAATGGATGGTAGAGCAGAGGGATGACAGGTATTAGTTCTAGCCCTAGGACCAGCTGCAGAAGCATGGGCTGCGGTTAGATCTGTGACCAATGAGAATCTGGTATAAGCTGTGACAAGATGAGAATAACAGAGAGGCACATGGACCTGAGTGGTGCAAGGGGTGGACTTCAGAGGATGCTTTTTGTGCTCTACCCAGACCCCTTCGGGCCCCCCTTGGTTCACTGTAGGCATCCCCTGGCTTCTGGGTGCTTCTCTCCTAGTGGCTCACCCCTCTAACCTATTCCAGAGAGCTACCTTCCCTCAATACACAGAAGCTGCTCCTCCCAGAATGACCCCAGAACCAGAAGTGCTGGGTGTGTACGTCTCTCACACCCGCCTCCGGAAAGGCCTATAGCCCATGGCTCTCTGGTGCAGGGCAGGATCAACCCACTGTATAACTTGTACTCCAGAGCTGCCTTTGGGCCAGGCTGAGGCTGGAACTCGACCTTAAATGTCTCCCTTGCTTGCCTTCTTCTCCTGCCTTATTCCGTTTCCTTTATTCCTTTGCTAGTTTCTCCTCGAAGCACTTTCTTAATAAATCCCTTACCAACACAAATCCTTGACAATACAAGACATTCCCTAGTAGAATATAAACTCTTTGTGAACAGCACAGTTAGACACTATTTTTAAAAACATCTTTCAGTCTCCCACAGTATCTGGCCCAGCACCGGGCACCTATGGGAGTCAGTATGGGTTTTGGCAAATTCCTTGGCTTAGATTCCCTTCCTTGGTGAATCTGAGGACCCTCAGTGGTGATTGTGGTAGTACACTACAGACTGGGACTTCTATGAATTAGCAATGGTACAGCAACAAACACCATAGGTTCCAGGTTTTTTGTAGAACCCTGGTTTCAGTTTTTTAATCCCCTTGTAAACCACTTCCAGACAGTGTGTCCCAGTTGGTGTGCATGTATGTGCGTTTGGACAGAAAAAGGGATGATATACTAGCCAAGAGGAAGCTGAGGCAGGGCACTTAAGCATTGTAACAAAGTAAGGACCTTGAAGTTAAGCAAGATTGGGCCTCAAATCCTGGCTGCACCCCAACCAGCTGTAATGCACTGGCCACATTTTATGCATGTCCAAATGAAGTTACTAGTTCTTACTTTACAGAACTGAAAATGAGTTATCGCATGCAAAGTGCTTCGAATTGCTATTTGATATAGTAAAGCTCAAGAAATGGCTCCTTTCAGAGTGGGGAGAACTGTGGAAGTCTGAGGACGTTACTGTCCTTATGGAGGTAGAGTGCGGGGGGGGGGGGGGGGAGGTAGACAATGCCAAAGGGTTTTCGCTCATTTTTCCATTTAAGGCACAGAACACAATACTTGTAAGCCCAAGGGAAAGAGCACGTCATCTTGCCCGGAAGGGCCGACCTCAGAGGGGAAAGTGACTGAGACCCCTGGCCTCCACGTGGCTTCTGGACCGCCCTTCTGACCCTCCCCCACCTCCTTTGCAGACTGAAGTAGGTGAAGGGTGGAAGCCAAGAGACCACAGAGGCAGACGCCCTTCGCTTGTTTCCTAGCAACACCGCGACCCACCCCGTCCTGCCCGGCACAACTCCTTGTAGGGAAAGGGGGCACCCGGGCCACTGTTGCTATGGCAGCGCAGCCGCCGCGCCTGACGCCAGCAGCGCCTGCGGGAAGCGAGAGCTCTGGCCAGTGTGGGTGGCGGGGCGGCGTCTCTGCTCCTCTGGCTCCAGCCGGGAGGAAACCTGGGGCTCACTACTAGCCGTTGGGTCCAAGGGTTGTCTCTACGCGTGGTCTGGCCGCAAGACCAGCTGCCCCCCACCCACCCCCGCCTGGCTCACTCCAACGCAGAGTGGGTCAATCAGTGGCCTGGAGACCTTTCATCTTGTCTCGTGGGGAAGGAGTTGGTCTTCCCGGGCCTGGTCTAGGCTGAGAGAATTGTTTTGGTTTTGGAATCGCGTCGGGCCTTTTTTCCCCCACCTACACAGGAGACGCGTGCACGCGCACTAACACACACACGCACACGCATCCACCCATCCCCTCACGCACTGGGCCTAACCTCTCGACCTTCTTTCTCAGGTATTTTCACCTGAAGGGTATTTAATCTTGGAAAGAGAATATGCTGGAAAAGGAGCAGCTTCCAAAATTAACCTTGTAAAACAACACTGAAAATAAGTATCATATTTCTCGAGGGCCATTTTCAATTGAAAACGTCCGTGTCTGGAAGGGCTCTTTGGATTCTGGACTTAAAAATTTGCATTCTTCTTTAATCCCTCTCTGCAATGAACGGCGTTTGGAGAATCCAGTTATAGAGTATTAAGTTTAAACATATAGCCCTCTAGCTAGTGTTATGATTTCTCTGCTAAAGGACTCACTCTCAAAGACAAAGCCAAACGGATCTCAGTCAGTCTCGCTGGTCTGAGTATTTTTAACAGAGACGGAGTCACGTGTTTGTGAGTTTAATCAAATTGACAAGGGCTCTGAGCGAGAAAAGCTTGCTATCTAATGCGAAGACAGCATTAGGTTCATAGAGAGGCATTCTCTTTGGACTTACTTGAATCAGAGCTTTTCAAAGAGAATCTCCACTTGCATTTATTTTTCTCAACATGCTGCAACTGGAAAATTTAAATCAAAATTCTATTTCTTATATTCATTTTTATGGTAGACGTGGCTAAGATGAGATTATGCGTTTTCCTGATCAACAAGGAAATGCGCAGCAATCACTGTGCGCGGAGCACCCTGCTGATTGAGCAACACTTGAACCCGGAGGCAGGAACGACCATAATCTGAGAAGAATCCTCCACAGCGTGTTTCACAAGCACATGCACGGCTCACCTTTTCCTCTCCAAAGGATCATTCACTTGGAACTTTTTTATTCTTCACTTTGTCAGAGTACTTACTCTTTCAGTAAACCACCTTCACATACTTTTTAGTTTGAAAATGTGATTGTGGTTAGGCGAGTAATTACTTAAAATATGATCATAAGTTATAGTGAATATAAAGATCTTTTTCTCTCCTAGATCATTTTTTCCCCCAGCAACAAAACAGAACCTTTAATCTACATGCTGGAGAGTAGAGGATAAATTCTGAAAGTTAATTTCAGGATCTGAAAATAATAGTTTCATGTTTTACACTATTGAAGAAAAAAAAAAAGAACTTAAAAACTGATATGTGCCTAATGCCATTTTTGTGCATAAGAAAAGTCACTAAAATATTCTGCTTCAGATTGGGTAGTTTCAATGTTACAGTAGCGAACATAATAACATTGTATTTTGTAATATATTTGTGTTTACACACATTAATTTTTATTTGGTAATATTCCTAATGTCTGATTATTCATTTGTTATCCTAAAGCTTTTTTTCTCCCACAGAAGTTATTAATCAGTATAAGCCTGACCAACTTGATCGCAAGACATTGGTAAGGGTCCATCGTGCCTGGCAGGGCGAGTACAGCTGGCCAGAGCAGCCATTTAATTGGCTGTTTGTTCTCTGTAGGTAGAAGTTTAGTTATTCACATACGTTAGCCCCACCTTTATTCTTCAGACTTCACTCACCACTTTGGAGCATTCAGCCAACACCGGAGGAGTCCACAGGACTCCATAGGATTGAGTCCATAGGTTTGAGTCCATAGGTTTGCATACCCTGATTTATCAGTAATATGTGAATATCAAGAACCTTACTAGATTTTTCCCATAATTTGTGAATGTGGGAATGATTTCCATACAGCTGGTCCATTTTCTGTATTTTGCTGTGTATAATGCTCACCTTTTTTTGCCCAGATATTTTGGGGAAAAATAAAGGTGTGCATTATACGTGGGCTGTATCTGAAATAACTTGTACCTGTTCTTCTGTTTTGTAATTATGTTATATAAAATTTCTTGTACCATGATATGTTCTAAAATAAATGCTAAATTTCCTTTATAATACAAAAAACAAGTATCTAAATATAAATAAATTAATTAATTTTAAAAAATTTTAAAAAGATTTTTTTCCCCTGAAAATTTGGGCCAAAAACATGGGTATGCGTTATACACGGCAAAATACAGTAGTTTCCTATTTTTATCACTTACAGTTATTGTTTCCTCAGGAACCTAATATCTGTCAAAATCAGATCTCCACTTTGTACTCTCACCTTTTCCTCTCTTTCAGACAGTCGGTGACCTTCAGCTTTGAGCATCTTGTCATTATTACTGACTACCAGCCGCTTGTCAAATCCCGCATTGAACTCCACGTGCTGCTTTATCTGTACTACTGTAATTGTTTGGAGGCTTCTCATGATATAGATTCTTCAGTGAAATATTTTATCATAAGAATAACCTTTTTCCATTTTTTCAGATTCCTTCAGTTTTGCTCGTTTACTTACATACCTTTATCCTTCTTTAACGAGTGATGTTTCCCAGTTTCATTTCTCCTACAACGAAATAACCCGGAGTGCGTATCCTATTACCACCAAAATGATTGTGTTACCTCAACCTGTGGGACGTCTTTGTTCAACTCTTACTGACTTATATGTAGCTCTCCTGATCTCTATACTGTATAAATGCTTCTGTTGCTAGAAGACTCTCCCATCCTGCAATCTTAAAATACCTTTTCCCATCAAGCTGCAAGGCCTGCTAATATTCTCAAATCATTTTCTTGTATGTGAAGAGGCAACATAGTGCAGTAGGTAGGAGACAGGACTCTGGGCGCAGATCAAGATTCAAGTCCTGATTCGTACACTTACTAGCTGTATGACTCCAATCAAGTTTTTTATTTTTTATTTTTATTTTTTCGCTTCTCTAGGCCTCAGGTTCTTCATCTGTAAAATGGAGATAATAGTAGGTTTGGGGATTTTTAAGGATTAAGTGACACACATCTTGTAAAGTTCTTGGCATGCAGTCAACACTCAATAAATGTCAACAGTGGCTATCATTATTATGATCAACATTAAAGCATTGTTCCCACTGTCACCAATTAACATAGCCTGAATTAGTTTACTGCATTAGGCTACCCACAGACAGACAGGATTCTGACAGGACCTTAAACAGACGTTTTAGTTAATGAGGGGAGGGGGACAGAAGAAGGGAGAGGTCCAGAGCAGGAGCCAGTGCCTGGGTGCGGGGAGAACAGAAACACCCGCAAAAGCTGAAGCACAGCGCGGGGGCGCTGGGCCAGTAGGTGAGAAAGCAGAATTAAAAACAGAGCCCACGGCAGAATGGTGTTCATAAAAGTGGCTAGGACATGGACAGAGCCGTGACAGATACAATTTTTAAATATATGTAAGATTGTGAGATCTACCAAATAGGAAAAAACATGAAAAAATGGAGGGCACTGATGCATGCCAAAGACTTAAGACCTAGATGGGAAGTTTTAAAAAAAAGATTTATGTATTTTTTAGACAGAGGGGAAGGGAGAGAGAAAGAGGGAGAAAAACATCCATGTGTGAGAAGAAGCATTGATTTCTTGCATGGCCCCAAGTAGGGAACTGTTCCACAACCCCTGGCATGTGCCCTGACCGGGAATCAAACCCCTGACCCTTCAGTTTGCAGTCTGGTGCTCAATCCATTGAACCACAACAGCCAGGGAGTCTGTTCTTTCTTTTCTTTTCTTTTCTTTTCTTTCTATCTATCTATCTATCTATCTATCTATCTATCTATCTATCTATCTATCTATCTATCATCTATCTTAGTGCTCAACCCATTGACCACACCAGCCAGGGTGTGATATATATACATCAGGGTTCCCTGGCAGAGATCAGAATCCACTGTAGGACATATAAGCAGAAAGAAATTTATTACAGGGTGATAAATGGCTGCCAGACTTGTGCTTAGGATTGAGGAAACACTCTAGGTTGAGCTTCGGGACTGACTCTCTAGAGCGCACACAGGACCAGGCCATGGCAGGAACCGCTGCCTTTTGTGCAACAGGAAACAGCCTGCCAGTTGTGAAACTGTTGCTCCAGCTGCAGCGTGGGAGCCACTCTGCTAAAGCCACCATTAGGAAACCCCAGCACCAGGAAGTCTTCACCGCTGCTGCCAGCTGCAGAGCCGTGGAACCTGCATCAGCAAAACGGATGCCCTCCTTTGACGATATACCTAGTGACCGCACACTGGAACTTGTGTTAACCCTGCCCAAGAAGCACTCCATGGCTCCTTGACCGTGTTTGCCAGTCGAAACAGTAGGAGCCCAGAAGGGAACCTGGAATGGTGCAAGTGTGTGATAAGAACCTGCATTACACCAGAACTTTGCTTTAAGAAGTCTGAAGTACGAGTTTGGGTGTTCCCACTTCTGCAGCACAGGAAGGTGCTCAAAAAGGAGGTTGAAGTGGCTGTTGAGCACTAATCCTTGTCCACTGTGGGCCAACCCTTTGGTGACTGAATGTCCATATAAACCCTCTTCCCAAATGTAAGCTTCCAGATGCTAGCAGTAACCGCAGGTCCTCCCTAACGTACGCATACATCTGCTCCTCGGTCTCTGGGCAGTGTGCGTTTTTCCTCTAGTCAAGTCACAACCCATTCTTGACGTCCCACAACCTATGGAATGAATTGTGAAGTTAATCATGCCCACAAAATCCTTTATAAAACATTAGGGGCAAAAAAGAGGGAATAAATAGGAAAGTCGTTAATATGGGTGTGATACATAAAAAGAGCAAAAAAAACCATGAGTAGCTACTATAATTCTTGTTTTTGCTATCAGTCATAGTTTATAGTTGGTATTTATAGCTTCCTTCCTCTGCTCCCCCCACCCCATGTAGCCTTTGGTCCCAGCAGGTTGGTCAGTGGGCCAGACCTCTGTGCCTGGTGGCATGACCTACACCTTCACCCCGAGGTGTCTGAGTTCTAGGGGTGCTGGGGTGTTCTCTAACTTTTGCCACCGAACATGGCAGTACTAGGAGGCACCCCAGAGAATCTGCTGGCCCTCACTGCATAGCTGCAACCTTAATTGTTCCTCCTAGACCTGTATGTTGAATCCAAGACCAGTTGGCAACTTTTTCTGTAAAGGGCCAGACAGTAAATATCTTAGGGTTTATGGACCCTGTTGCCTCTGCTGCAACTACTCAGATACGCCGTTGTAGCACATCGACAATATGTAAATCGATAGGTATGGCCGTGTTCCCATAAAACTTTATTTACAAAAAATAAGCATCGGCCAGATCTGACCCACAAGCTATAGTTTGCCAACCTCTTATCTAAGAAATTGAAGATTTTCAAATGCAAGTTCTTAAATTTATGCTTCAGTAAGCCAAATGCTAATCATGAAAATAAACATAACTGCTAAATAATCTTCCCTGTGCCCAAAAGCCACCTTCAAAGGCATCTAAAAGTTCGGACTGCAATGATCTAGATGGCCTCGGGAAACAAGTGACATAGTAGAAAGAGGATGAATTTCGGAGTCTGGGGCCTGGTTTCCCGTTCTAGTCCTGCTACTCGAGTAACTGCACTGTTCGGGTAACTGGAAAAGTCACTTAGCCTCTGATCTTTGCACAGAAAAGAGTACAGGTGCCACTGCACCTGCACTCACAGATTTGTGGTGACAGTCAAACAACATATTGCATGCAAGTGTGGTTGAAACTAAACAGGAAAAACCCTCTCTTTCAAAAATGGAGTATTATTATCACGAAGTGTAAATGCATTTGCACAAAATCGTGGTTCACAAAATATAACAAGAATTTTAAATAATTTCTTATCATACTTATCACCTGAAAAATTTTCATCTCAGTTGTAACTAATCTGTGATGTTCTGCTAATCAGAATTTGAATTAATTTAGTACTCAGAAATTTGTTTAACATCAAAAATATTTACATAGGCACTTTATACTTTCAACAGACTAAACATGGATTTTTCCTAAGACCACGATTTTTTCAGGAAAAGCCCAGTTTTTAAATTTTATTCATATTTTTTGTGCCATAGTTTGTTACATTAATTGTAGAGCTAGAAAGAATCTTAGAAATCGTTCCACTCAATCCTACAACCGTTTACAGACGAGGATTCTAAGAATCTGGTGGGCTAAGGGAGCTGCCCAAGAGCACATTAGTAGGACACACTTATAACTTCATGATGACATGAACGACAGTGCAGAACCAGTAATGGTGGATCCTTTGTGGTTGTAGGGCCTGAACCTTCCACAAATAATGTCCAACTGGAAAGAGTAGATAAGTGGTATACAGCGAGGAATGCATACTACAGTCCTTTCAAAGTCTATTCAAGTGAAAAATTTGGAATCACATATGTAGGAAAAAGTGATCATTCCTTTGGTTTCTTTATTTTTCTCATTGTTACTGTAATTCCTCTGTAGGTTTCCTAGGATGTATTTATAGAATAAAGTAGTAAACAAATCAAATCTCACATTCTTTTTTAGTGTTTGTCCATAGAGGGTTTGCCTATTTACCACATTATTTTATTTGGTCTAATCGGGTCCCTGTAAGAGATGCCACTGGGGACGATTGTCTGAGGGATAGGTGTTCATGCTGGCACTGAAAAGCATCAGTAGAAGCTCCGTGTGAAAATCCCAGCATGCCGAGGTGAGTTCACAACAGTAACACATGATCTTCCTTCCAGTCTTTTCAAATCTGGGAGGCTGAGAATGGCTTGTGAAACTCAAATACTTATGTAATTTTGACGGTATCAGAAAAAGGAACTTAAGTTCATTATTTCTTTCATCTTAGTCTTGTTTAAAAGTTTACAACACAATCTACTCAACTGCGTTTTCCTCCATGTGGAGACAAAAGTCCCCAAATGTCACTGACATGCACTGGTATGACCAGCATGAATGACCAACACAAGTTAGTCCTTCCCTTCCCACCAAATTGCCATTCCTATTTTCTGTATGTATAGAAGGCATATTACATATAAATGGTCTAGCATGAAATTGGCATTATGCTTATATATTGTTGTGCACCCTGTTTCTGTCACTTAATATGGATGTGTCCCCCAGTGATTAAGTGTTCTTTCGCAGCACGGTATTTAATGGCCACATGGTATTTCATCAGCCAGACGAGCCATCATTAATTCATGCGCTCTGTTGTTGGACATTTGTGGTTTCAATTTTTCACTATTACAAATAACGTTGTGATGAATACCCATGCACATAAATCTTTGTGCCCAGTTCTGATCATTTTTATAAGATAAATTCCTGGACGTAAAATTGCTGGTCCAAGGAATGTGAATGTTTGTGAAACTCTACATGTAACGATCACAATAATACCATTTTTCAAACTCTCTGTGCTGGGCACTGTGCTATAAAAATAATTCGATTTAATCCGTATGATAAATGTATGATCTTAGTACTATTAATATTCACAGTTTTTTTTTCAGAGGAAACTGAGGCTCGCGCCCAGAAGATGGTTAATACGTGAGAGCAGTTGACAGACACGGCATTTGAGCCCAAGTCTGTCTGACTGCCAGGCTGATATTCTTAATCACTACCTTATATAGCCACTCCCATATTGCCAAAATATCTCCCCCCAAAACATTATTACAATTTATATTTCTACCAGCAGTATATCAGTGTGCCTGTTTCCCTGCACTGTTGAGGACACTTTGATTATGTGGGAAGCTAGACAGACTTTTTCATGCCTGATGGCTGTTTGTGGATTGGCGTGTCCGCTACATAGGATACATGTCTGAAATCTTTCCTTTTTTTAAATAAAAGATTAATCATGTATTTGTTTTTTAAATTTTATTTTAATCGTCGTTCAAGTACAGTTTTCTGTCCTTTACTCCCATTCCAGCCCACCCACCCATCCCATCTTTCCTTTTGAGATGGAAAGTCAGATGATCTGAATCCTAATCACAGCTCTGTCCCTCATCAGTGAAGCAAGGTCGGGAAGAAATCACCGTAGAGATCTGCGTCTTGATTTCCTCTTGTGGAAAATTAGATGGTTAAATTAAATAATCTCATTGGCCACCTCTAAAATTTTGTGATTCTATCCATCAGTCCGCCCATCAGTCCTTGTCACTGGGCAATATCAGAAGAAATAGGAGGCCGCTGACACAGTATATCTTCATTTATATATTTAAGGAAGGGCCTCTACTCCAAAACATCTCTCTCAGTCACTGAATTCTGAGCCTGAATCCTACTCGGGGAGAGAATCCTGCTGAGTCTCTCTTTCCAACTTGAAGATTTCTTGTTCTTTGGCTTCCCTTTCTTATGATTTGCTCTTGCTCAGATTCCTTCTCAGGTTTCTCTTTCTTTCCCCTGAAATGTTGGAATTCCCCAGGTTTGCCCTTGGCCCGTGGCTCTTTTAATTAAATCGCTCTCAACCACAAGGATCCAGATGGAGTTCTTTGAGCACGCCATGAGTCTTCCGCCTCTGAACCCTTGAATGTGTGGCTCCCTCTGCCTGGAATGCTGTTTTTTCCCTTACTAAACTGAGCCCAAATGTGTCCTCTGGAGAGCAGCCTGGGTAAAACTTGATACGCGGATTTGGAGTCAGTCAAGTCCAGGTTCTAAATCTACCATGCACTAAATGTGTGGCTTTGGGTGAGTTATGCATCCTCCCTAACCTCCGTTTCTCCAGCTGTATAATGAGGGTAATGGTAGTGTCTGCCTCTTAAGATTATTGTAAACAGGACATGAGAAAATTCATGCAGTGCTTGACCCATGATGCTGGGTTTTTAGAGCTTTCACAGCACTTCGTACATACATCTGTGAAAGCATTTAACATACTACCTTCTGAACGTTCGTCTTTGTGTCTCCATTCATTAGCGCTGTGTCTGGCACAGCGTAGGCACTCATCGGCTGATTGTTGAAGGAATAAATAAGTCACGTTGAAAACACCTTTAGGAGACCTTTTTGTGGTGGTTATTTAGTTTTCTATTGTTACTCTACTCTGTTTGTTTCTCTCAGTAACACCCTATCAGGAATTGCTCTCCAACCTGACATGTGCGGAAGCAAAATCAGCTCCCTGAAAATGATGGCTGAGAACAAGGTGCCCAACCCGGAGAGCTGGAATGGCACCAGGCAGAGAGGTGAGAGCGTGTTGAAGACAAAATTTACCTCTCTTTGCTGTCACTGTGGACACTCTAAGAAGATTCCCTAATGTCCCTGCTTATCTCCCTAATTCTAGCAGAACCTCTGCCTATGTTAGTTCATCATCATGAGCAAATTCAAGTCTATCCAGACTTAGAAATGCCTAATGTTACTCGTTTACCCCTCAACACAACCTCACAGAGAAAATGAGCGATAAAATATCTCAAACCAAATATTGTCACCAAAACTTTTAAAAATAGCATATATATTTGGCAAATGGACTGCCCAGGGTGGTGGCTAGGGGCTAGAGAGAGCAGCAAAAGCGAGGGTAAGTGTATATGGGAAGAGAGAGGCCTAGAGGCTTACTGAAAATTGAGATGTCTTTGGGGGAAGAAGAATCAGTATGGGCTATGAATCTTTTAGTATAGACTGATGGTGAAAGCCTCACTACAGTTGTTGGGTTTTCTTTAAGATTTAAAAATAATTATCTATGCACATTAACTGGTGTTTCTCTTTAGAGAAAAGAACCTCAAAAAAAAAAGGAACCTCACAAGTACTGTCTTTCAAAAAGATTTTAAAATAGCAAAATTGCCTTCCATGTGCAGATCGATGCCTGGTGCCTCCCTAAAGTGCTACGCAGGTTCATCATCAGTTCTGAGAGCCTCCGACGCAGGGTTCTCATTAAGATCGGTCCTGGCACTCACTAACACTAAATGTCTAGTCAGTTTTATAAAAACAACGTCTACCTCCCCTCTACGTCCCGCCACACTTCCCACAAACCCAATCTTTCTGATGCCGTTAGACGGTTGGATATATTTTGTTGAATTTTTTCCCTAGACAGGCAATGCCCTTTTCTTATCTGTTGCCTTCCTGTCTCCCATGTGCCTTTCATTAGGACTTCACAGCCAGTGACCCGGCAAGACTGCACATTATCGATACCCTGAGTGGTAATTCAAGGCGGTCACAGAAGCTAGGGAACAAAGAGCGTGTGGTGGTAGAGGCAGGTTGTCTGCTGAGGACATGGTACTAAATTTCTGGCTCGAGAAACTAAAACTCGTGGTGAGTCCAGGAGTTACTCATGATATAGAAAACACAGCTCAGCCTTCCACCGACTTGCAATGCACTCTTTATGAATGTACACAGTTACATATTCCTTTGACATTTGATAAATGCAGTTTTAAATTTTTTCTTTTGTTACTTTTTAGTGTTTTCCCCTTAGTCTTTTACCATTTTGGATGATTAATTTTTTTTTTAACTTTTTTTTTTTTTAATTTCATTTATTTATTTTTAGAGAGGGAAGGGGGAGAGAGAGAGAGAGAGAGAAATAGAGAAACATCAATGTGCGGTTGCTGGGGGACATGGCCTGCAACCTAGGCATGTGCCCTGACTGGGAATCGAACCTGCGATACCTGATTCGCAGCCCGCGCTCAATCCACTGAGCTATGCCAGCCAGGGCTGGATGATTAATTTTTAAAAAAGTAAAGAGAACTGCTGTGGGGATAATAGTTTGAAAGGGACAATAGGACATGAGCCTCTTTGCCTTGCCTAGAGTTCCCTCTTCTTAGTTGTTTATTTTTATTATAATTGACATACAATATTACATTAGTTTCAGGTGTACAACTTAGTGATTTGACATTTCTGCACCTCATGGTGTGATTATGCCAATGTGTAGCAACCATCTGTCACCGCACAAAGTATAACTATCTTTGACTCTATTCTCTGTGCTGTACATTGCATCCCTGTGACTTATGTATTTTATTACTAGAAATTTGTGTCTCTTTTTCACCTTTACTTTTTTAAAAAAATTATTTATTTATTTATTTATTAGAGAGGGAAGGGAGGGAGAAAGAGAGAGAGAGAAACATCAATGTGCGGTTGCTGGGGGCCGTGGCCTGCAACCCAGGCATGTGCCCTGACTGGGAATCGAACCTGTGATGCTTTGGTTCGCAGCCCGTGCTCAATCCCCTGAGCTATGCCAGCCAGGGCTCACCTTTACCTTTTTCACTCCCTCTTCTGTGGCAATCATCAGTTTGTTCTTTACGAGTCCGTTTTGTTTTGTTTTTTCATTTGTCTTGTTTTCTTTTTTAGATCCACGTGAAGGTAAAAAATCATACAGTATTGGTCTTCATCTGTCTGGTTTACGTCACTTAAGATACTGCCCTCTGGGTCTATCCATGTTGTCCCAAATGACAAGATTTCATTCCTTTTTTATGGCTGAGTAATACTCCATCACATACAGGTACTGCATCTTCTTGATTCATTCGTCTATGGATGGACCCTTAGGTTACTGCCATATCCTGGCTATTATAAATAGTGCTGCAATAAACATAGGGGTGAATATATCTTTTCAAATTTGTGTTTTTATTTTATGTGGATAAATGCCCAAAGTGGAATTGCTGAGCTGTATGGAAGTTCCACTTTTGTTTTATTTTTTGAGGAACTTTCATACTCTCGATATCACTCGCATCTACTCATCTTGAAGACTCAGGAGAAGGACACGTGTCTCTGAGAATTGCTCCTAGACTCAGCAATCTCTGTTAAACAGGACTCCTCTGAGCTTCTGGAACCCGCTTTATGCCCCTATCTCATCGTCTTCCCCAGCAAACCACAGAGTGTGGGCCAGCAAGTATTGGAGCTTTCCTGTCTCTATCTCCAGCACATAACCTGCCACCTACTACACTTCAACCAGTATTTGTTAGATGAACTTTTGAGTCAATAAGTGAATGGGTACTTAAGGAAGGAATAGAAAAAAAGTGGCGAGTAGTAAGCAAGCTTCAGAAAGTAAGAAATGTGACCATGAACACTCATTCAAACAACTTAAAGATGGAGAAGTCCGGAAATAAAACTAGTTTTCAGCCTCCACTGAGAGAGCTGTTATAAAGATTCTTGCCCAAAGTATATGTCACTTCTGAGAAAACCACCGTCCATGTTAAAACTGTGAAACATGGAGGAGCTGAGATCTGTATTCAAGGATACAGTTATAGCAACTCGATTTAAATACAGTAAAAGCTGCATTTCCAGAAATTCCAGAAAAAACATTCTAGGAAGAAAATCTATTTCTTTTCATTGTAAATGTAAATATTCAAGTGAGGACATTATTCCACACTGAAGCTAATACATCAGAGAGATCTGTCGCAGCGGTAAAACTTGTGTGAACGCTGAGGAAGGAAAAAAGACACCTACTAAGAAGGGCTTCTGGTGGCTAACCAGGCTCCTGAAAAAGCAGAGCCCAGCAGCCGCCTTTGCACAGGGCCTCTCAGGCACACTGCCTGCCTTGGCACTGACTGCTTGCCTGCATGGTGTTTCTGACATTTGAGCCAGGCCTTATAAAGGTTTCCTGGAATCCTATTTCATCCAAAATGATTGACGTTTTCCCTATCCAATCAGAGCTGTGCAGCTCTCTCCAATCAGAAAGGCTCTATTCTGACCAATCAGGACAGTGTCTTTTAGGCCACTTCGAGGATTTTGAATCCTTATTTGCATGAAGATGGGCCAATCAGGGACCAAGGGCAAGGACTTATGTCCATATAAGCCAGCTCCCCATTGGCCGAGAGAATGTACTTTCCTTTCCAAAGAAGAATGGAGATTGTGTCCCCCTAGCTGAGCTGAAACACTGGCTGGATGTCTCACCAAACGGACCAGAGCAGAGTGAAGCAGATCATTCTGGAGCAGAGCCGACCAGTGCAGTACAAAGTGTGATACAGGGTAGAGCAGTCTAGCTGGAGAGGGGCCTGGCGCCAGAGCTATCCTACAGACCAGACCTGCTCTGTTCACATTTGAGCTGTTTTGCACTGAATAAAATTTCCTTCTTAACCCCGCCCCCAAATTGAGGATTTTTGTTGGGGTTGAATTGGTACCAATGACCATTGGTGGGTACTTGGATGGCAAAAGCAAAGGCCGATTTACTTGCTTGATACTAGTTTTAGTATCAACTGTTTTTCTTTCCAAAATGCCCGGTTTTCCCTCACCTAGAGCTTGAAATACCCTTCATAAGAAAGTACGTTTTTTAGAGGGTTCTCATTACATTTCTAGAAACTATTCAATCCAACTGAAGTTCAATTAAATTAACTTGTATTACATGTCTAGGAATGAGGCACTAAGATATCCATTGTAATACACAACACCCTTGTACTGATTAAAAGAGAGCAGGTTAGGTTTTGATGAAATAAGATGTATGAACAGCCTAATCCATTCTTCACGTTGCTGCTGGGATTCTCCTAGAATACAGAGCTGATTGTGTCACCCCGCACCACTCCCATGCTTTTGATGACTCTGTCTCCTACAGAGTAAGTATCAGATTCCCTACTGTAAAAGATGTACGTTTGGCTTATCCAAAGAGGAATGCCCCTGGTCCTATCCGAACTTGCTCCAACACCCCTCCTCTCTCCACTTAGAAAGCAAATCAAGAATTCCTACCAGGAGAAGAGCACAGAGGCCATTCGGGTCGATTTGATATCCCTTCCTTAAAAATGTGAAAGAGTTCATAAAGTCAGGGCAACAAACAAAAGGGATTATTGCAAAATTTATTTTTTAAAAAATATATTTTATTGATTATGCTATTACAGTTGTCCCATTTCCCTCCCTTCACTCCCCTCTGCCCTGCACACCCCCTCCCACCCACATTCCCCCCCTTTAGTTCATGTTCATGGGTCGTACATATAAGTTCTTTGGCTTCTACATTTCCCATACTATTCTTGCCCTCCCTCTGTCTATTTTCTACCTACCATCTATGCTACTTATTCTCTGTACCTTTTCCCCCTCTCTCCTCCTCCCACTCCCCTGTTGCTAACCCTCCATGTGTTCTCCATTTCTGTGGGTCTGTTCCTGTTCTAGTTGTTTGCTTAGTTTGCTTTTGCTTTTGTTTTAGGTGCGGTTGTTAATAACTGTGAGTTTGTTGTCATTCTACTGTTCATATTTTTTATCTTTTTTTTATTAGATAAGTCCCTTTAACATTTCATATAATAAGGGCTTGGTGATGATGAACTCCTTTAACTTGACCTTATCTGAGAAGCAGTTTATCTGCTCTTCCATTCTAAATGAAAGCTTTGCTGGATAGAGCAATCTTGGATGTAGGTCCTTGCCTTTCATGACTCGGAATACTTCTTTCCAGCCCCTTCTTGCCTGTAAGGTCCCTTTTGAGAAATCAGCTGACAGTCTGAGGGGAACTCCTTTGTAGGTTACTGTCTCCTTTTCTCTTGCTGCTTCTAGGATTCTCTCATTTTTAATCTTGGTAGTGTAATTATGATGTGCCTTGGTGTGTTCCTCCTTGGGTCCAACTTTTTTGGGATTCTCTGAGCTTCCTGGACTTCTTGGAAGTTTATTTCCTTTGCCAGATTGGGGAAGTTCTCCTTTATTATTTGTTCAAATAACTTTTCCACTTGTTGCTCTCCCTCTTCTCCTTCTGGTACCCCTATAATTCAGACGCTGGAACGTTTTAAGATGTCCTGGAGGTTCCTAAGCCTCTCCTCACTTTTTTGAATTCTTGTTTCTTCATTCTGTTCTGGTTGAATGTTTCTTTCTTCCTTCTGGTCCACATTGTTGATTTGAGTCCCAGTTTTCTTCCCATCACTATTGGTTCCCTGTACATTTTCCTTCATTTCACTTAGCGTAGCCTTCATTTTTTCATCTAATTTGCAACCAAATTCAACCAATTCTGTGAGTGTCCTGATTACCAGTGTTTTGAACTATGCATCTGATAGGCTGGCTATCTCTTCATCACTTAGTTGTATTTATTCTGGAGCTTTGATCTGTTCTTTCATTTGGGCCATTTTTTTTTTTGTCTTGATGCGCCTGTTACATATGAGGGGCAGAGCCTTAGGTGTTCTCCAGGGTGAGGCAACCTAGTCCCTGGGTTGTGATGCTGTATGTGGGGGTGGGGTCTGAAAGGGAACAATGGCCCTTTCTCCACTCTCTGCTGGATTTCAGTTACTTCCCCTGCTTCCTACAAGCGAATTGGGCCCTTCTGGTGCTGATTCCTGTGTGGGTTGGCTTGTGTACATTCTAGGACCCTGTGGGTCCCTCCAACAAACTCTCCTGTGAGGCTGGGAGTCTCTCCCAGCACCTTATCCCCAACAGGTGTTTTCTTTTTATTTTTTTTTTTAGCATTTTCTTTCTTTTTTTTAATTCTTTATTTTATTGATTATGCTATTACAGTTGGCCCATTTTCCCCCTTCACTCCCCTCTACCCTGCCCATCCCCTCCCACCCTCATTCCCCCCTTTAGTTCATGTCCATGTGTCATAAGTTCTTTAGTGTCTACATGTCCCATACTATTCTTACCCTCCCCCTGTTTATTTTCTACCTACTGTCTATGCTACTTATTCTCTATATCTTTTCCCCCTCCCTCCTCCTCCTACTTCCCTGTTGCTAACCCTCCATTTGAT
>PVIA01014719.1:0-25782 GCA_004024845.1 Tonatia bakeri | reverse complement strand
GAACCCCTCAACCCCACTTCGCAGGCCTCCCGACTCCGCCGCTCCTTACCGGTCTGGATGTACTGGAGCCCGACTTCTGTTCAATTAATTTCCCTCTGTTCTGGTTGTTAATTGTTTCTCAATCTTTGTTGTTTTCAGTCTTGGTTGAGCGAGGAAGCACAGTGCGACTGCCTATGCCTCCATCTTGGCCGGAACCCTCGAGAAAACTCTTTATAATCAGGTTTATTAGATCTCCTTTATACCCAGAATGCATCTTTGTCATGAAACTCATCACAGCATATTTAAAACAAATTTTAACTGATTTTAAGAGCAGAGGAATTATAGGAAACAAATATTCTCCTTTATAGGAATTTCATACCTCAATTGCTTTTACATTTTAGAAATTTCAAGAGAAGTTAAATATAGATGTAATTGAAGACTGTGAAGAAAAACAACTTATCACGATTTTGGTACGTGTTTTACTTCTACTCTTAACACTTTTTAAATAGGACACACTTTCCCATTTCTCAAATAAATATTGAGTTTCTTCTTCCTTGGCAACTTTCAAAGCTAAAAGGAAAGCATGTTTCTTCAAAGAATCAACTTCTGGCTCTTATCCTCCTCTTGGTCCCCTACAATCCAATCAACACGGATAATTTAGAATCACAGCTAAACTAGACTATGGCATTAGACACAGATTCTAGAGATGTCATGGCCTGGTTTATTTGAATAACAAGATTACACCATGGCCTCCCCAGAAGACACCACAGGAATCCAGAACACAGGACCCTTCTAGGCCAATTATCATGGCCATCACTAGCTTCCCTTCTGGAGCCTGGAGGAATTCAGTTCCTTTTTGATTGTTGTTGGGCCATCTCTATTATTTCTGGTTGAAATTAACTCCTTTTCCAGTTCATTAATTCTGTATTTTGTTTTGTCTACTGTTAAACCCACCCACACTCATTTCCACAGTTTACGGTTAGACTCACCCAATCATTTTTTTCACTCCAGAGATAATTGTTTTCAGTTCTAGAATGTAGATTTATTTATTTTTAAAGATTCCAACTCTATGTTAAAAAATTTTCATCATTTTGCCCTGACTAGCGTGGCTCAGTTGGTTGAGTGTCATCCTGCAAATCAAAAGGTAGCCAGTTGGATTCCTAGTCAGGGCACATGTCTGGGTTGTGGGTGGGTCCCCAGTTGGGGCATGTGCCAGAGGCAACTGATTAATGTGTCTCTCCCTCTCTTTCTCCCCGCCTCCTTCCCTCTCTCTAAAAATAAATAATTAAATATTTTAGAAAATAAAACTTTTGTTATTTTATCTATTTTGCCTATTTTTCCCTCTATTTCCTTGAATTTATTGATCACATTTATTTTAAATTTTCCACCTCAATACCTGAATCACCTTTAGGTTTGGTTCTACTGTCTAGTTTTGTGGTTGAGTTTTAGTCATTTGATCATTTTAAAGCATGCTTCATAATTTTTTTTAAACAGGATATTGTACATAAAAACTTGTAGGGGCTCTGGGTAGTATTATCTTTCTGCAAAGAGGGTTAGATTTTCTTCTGACACGTGAATAAGGTTGGTTTTAGAATAAGGTTGATTTTGTCCGGGATGGTTCGTTTCAGTTTTGACCTTACTATGCAGGTAGAGCCCTTCTAGGATACCAGCTGAAAGCCGAGACCCCATGCCTTGAATTTTAAAAACTTGAAAACAATTTGACTGAAATTGAAATAGTCTCACATTTATTCCCTTCACTAACTGCCTCATCCTGTTTTCCTCTGCCTCTTCACAATCTGTGGTGTAAATGTTCTGCTTTTTACACTAAGACTGTACTGAATACGTCACCCCAGGACAGGCACTGCAGGTTCTGGGACACCACAGCAAACAGAGAGACATGATCCCATGGTCTCATGGGAAAGCATCACTGAGCATGTAAAGAAAATATGATAGAATCGAATTAAATGATCATTTATTGTTTACTGAATAGAAAAAAAGAGAAGTTGAGTACTGAAAATGGGTAAAGGGCCTGCAACCAAACATTTTATTTAACACCACAGAAAGAAAAGAGCTACTAGAATAAAATTGGAATTGAATCCCACTACTTAGAAATTTTCTTGATATAACTGAGTCTCACTTTTACCATCTGTAAACTGGGGTCACTGTGCAGGTTTGTTGTGAGAATAATTAATGCAAACTGCAGAACTCCATGCTGGACACATAAAGGCTCAGTGAATTGCAATGGTGTCTTTTTATTGTAATTTTTTTTCACACCCATGTGGATGTGCGAGGCTACAGGGAAAACAGAGGAATGCAACCTGACACAGTTTGTCTTTATTTGAACAGAAAGAGGACTTGCCAGACCCCAAGGCATTAGACCTGTATGAATTCTGCTTCAGTGACTTCCCCGTTACAGAGCATGAACTGATTAAGTGCGGACTACGACTGTTTTTTGAAATAAACGTGGTGGAGAAATTCAAAGTCCCTGTAGAGGTGAGATGGACTATAGTGTAAAATACCAGGTGATTCTGCAGCTGTTCTTCACTAATGTTTCCTGTGGTTTAAAAGATTAACTTCAGTTTGGATTTTCAATTATTATTAACTTTGTAAATATATCAGCTTAACCTCTGTAAACAAGACCAACCGATAAGATTGTCACTGGCCTTCTAGACTTTAGCATTCTGTTCCAAAGTCTGAATGGTGTTATCTTCTTTTGGTGACAGGTTCTTACCAGATGGATGTACACCGTGAGAAAAGGGTACCGTTCCGTCACTTACCACAACTGGCGGCACGGGTTCAATGTGGGGCAGACCATGTTCACTTTGCTGATGGTAGGCACAGAGCGCTGTCAGTCATTATAAACCTGCACAGAGAGAACTGGAGACGGCCCATCAGCTTAGTTCAGTCATTCTGGAATGTATGGACACAGTCCCATAAGCCCCAGACTCCCTTGTAGATGATACCAGACTATGTGGGGGTCCCTTGGCCCTTGGCTGGATTATCACTTTTAAAGGAAATCTTGAACTTACTAAGTGAGGACAATCACTTACCTCCTTAAAGGAAATTTCAGTTACCTGCTGGCTTGTTTTTTAAAAAAATATTTTTTAATTAGAGTTGACATACAATATTATATTAGTTTCAGGTGTACTGCAGACTGATCAGACATATAACTTACAAAGTGATCACCCTGATAAATTTAGTACCTACCTGACACCCTATATAGTTATTGCAATATTATTGACTATATTCCCTATGCTATAATTCACATCCCCATGACTGATTTTATATTTGGCAATTTGTACATCTTAAACCCTTTATTTTTCTCATCCATTCTCTAACCCCTTCTCATCTTGCTGGGCTTTGTAATGGCTTGGAATGAACTATAATATTCAACAAGAAATAAAAGCAACTTGCTCTAAAAATACAGCAGGTCCCCTCCTTCATTGCAGGCAGGCCTCACAGCACATGCTTTAGAGGTGTATTAATCCAATTAAATATATATATTTTATATTATTATTATATTATTATATTAAACATATATTATATATATTTTAGACAGGAAGGCTGAGGAAATACTATACAGATCTTGAAGCCTTCGCCATGCTCGCTGCTGCCTTCTGCCATGACATCGACCACAGAGGCACCAATAACCTGTATCAGATGAAGTAAGTGAACACATGTGCAGTGTCAACATGTACTTGTGATGTTTGAAGGTGTCTAAGGGGAGACTACATGAAAATTGCCTTTTTCAACCAGGTTTAGTTCTCGATATCTTTAATCTTCTTTAATCTGGAATCATTTCTTAACCTTGTTGTATCTTTTGGGATGTTGATGCTTTTGAAGAGTCTAGGCCAGTTGTTTTGCAGAATATGCCTCAGTTGGGCTTTGTCTGATTGTGATCCAGGGGAAGAGCTTTGAGTAGGAATTCTATTTAGGTGTTATGTCCTTCTTAGTGCCTTGCATCAATAGACCTATGATGTTAATTTGTCCCATTATGAATGAGGTTAAGTTAAACTATTTATGAATGTCTAGTTGATCTCTTTATGCAAAAGTACATTTTCTCCTTTGTATGAATAAATAATCTGTGAGGTGTCACTCTGAGACTGGGTGGGTATCAAGCTCCCCTGTTACCTTTTTTGACTGATGTTTTTAGACCCAAAGGAATTAAAGATACACTTTTCAACTGAAATTCTGCTTTATTCATTTTTAAAAAAATCTCCAGTGCAGACACAAAGTAGGCATTTGACTATGAGTCAGAATCCTGATCCCTAAGTAGAGTATTTTGTTTTCCCGACCTGTTAATGACTCCTCCCCTCTGTAAAGTTGTCCTTTCTGACATAAAATGAAACTTCTCTATGACGGCTTCCATTCTTAAAATATTTATTCTATTTTTCTAAGACAACAGCTCCACATTACTAAGGTAAACCTTTAGCCTCAGCCTCTCTTCATCTTTTCTTTTCTTCACCTTTTTATTTTTTGATGTCACTCCCTTTCCTCAAACAGAAAGAACTAAAGAAAGACAGGGTACCAAAGACTGAGGTCCCCACTTACATAAAGCTGTGGCCTAAACTTAACAAACAGAAAATTTATTTTATTTTATTTATTTTTAGAGAGAGGAAGGGAGGGAGAACGAGAGGGAAACATTGATTGGTTGAGTCTCACAGGTGCCCCAACTGGGGACTGGGCCTGCGACCCAGGCATGTGCCTTGACCAGAATCAAACAGGCAACCTTTTGCTTTGCAGGAGGAAGCTCAACCAACTGAGCTGTGCCAGTCAGGCTCGAACAGGAAATTTAAGTTTGAGTTTATCTCACTGTCTTCGGGGAGGAAAGAAATGCTACTTTATAGCGATTTTCATTTTGTTTCCTAGAAATTCTTTTTTTCCTCTCTCTTTAAATTTTTTTAATTTTTCATTTCTAGCTGACATATAATATTATATTAGTTTCAGGTGGACAATACATGGATTAGACATTTATATAACTTACAAAGTGATATAAGTCTAGTGCCCATCTAACACTATATATAGTTATTACAGTATTACTGACCATATTCCCTATGCTTTATTTAGAAGAATACTTTATTCTTTATGAACAGTTTCTCTATAAATGATCTATCGGCTTCAACAGGTTTGCTACATGTTCTGTACGTCATATTCTACCACCATGAACTCTGGGGAACAAAGATTTTTGATGCAGAGGATACACCAAACCTCCATGTTTAAACAATTCAACCATTTCATGCATTCAACAAATTAGGGGGGTTTAAAAAGAGGTTGCTTTAAAGAGCATATTCTCATCTTCTAAATCTGAAAAATCTTTTTCGGTATGTAACTTCTGACCATTTCATGGATATTAGGGGAAAAGGAGAGAGAAGAAATGAAAAAAATCCTCAGATTATAAAGATTCTATATTGTATGGACACCTGCATAATCTTTAAACAGCTAAAATCATGGCCTATTCTTCTCCTTCTAGATCTACATCTCCATTAGCAAAGCTTCACGGATCTTCTATTTTGGAGCGGCACCACCTAGAGTACAGTAAGACTCTACTGAAAGATGAGGTATGTGAGCCTCTAGGGCAGCTCATAAGCTCTGGGCCAAAATGCTAACCCACAGAAAATGCATGGAAAGAGGATGGCCTTGAGTTATGAAGGCTGACAGTGTACACCTCATACAAGTCAATGGATAGAAATTGCTATATTGCAACAGTTTTTGAACAACCAAGTTGAAAGTAGCTGTGATAGGGGACAAAATGGCCATGGAAAGTCACAGAATCTCTGTGGGTCTGTGGAAAAAGAAGAGAGAGCTTATAGGGGATGTGAAAGTGGGGATATAAATATAAAGAAGAAAAATGGCACACCTGAAACCGATACAAAATTATATTGAATGTAAATTGCAATTGAAAAATAAAATTTAGGCCCTGGCTGGCAAAGCTCAGTGGAATGAGTGTGGGCTGCGAACCAAAGCATCGCAGGTTCGATTCCCAGTCAGGGCACATGCCTGGGTTGCAGGCCACGGCCCCCAGCAATCACACACTGTTGTTTCTCTCTCTCTCTTTCTCCCTCCCTTCCCTCTCTAAAAATAAATAAATAAAATCTTTTTTAAAAAAGAGGTTTTTCTTTAAAAGAAAAAGAAAATTTAAAAAGTAAAAGGAAAAATAGCTACAGAGCCACTGAGTTTCTTTTTCACTCATGGGCACTCACTGTAGGCCATGGTCCACACCTTGCAGAAAGTCAAGCTTTGGTAGTGGAGGGAGGCATGAAATTAGGATATAAGAGAGAGTCAGACAACTACCATCAGTGAGCCACGGAGGATTCCAGAGAGAGGCATCATATTCAGAAGTGGGCAGGGCATAGGGGAGAAGAGGGATTGGATCAAGGACTGCTTTATGCAGAAAGTGGCTTTGAACTTGGTATTAAATTCACTTTGATTTGCACATATTATGTACTACTAAGGGAGGCAGTTGATCTTCACTTTACTAATTTTATTTAAAGGGGAAGAAACATGTTCCCAACTTATGACCAAGATGGAGGCACAGGTAGATACACTTTGCCTCCTCACACAACCAAAAGAAGAACAACAACAAATTTTAAAAAATAATAACATAACTGCCAGAAAATCAAACTGTATGGAAGTCCGACAACGAAAGAGTTATAGAAGAAATATTCATCAAGACTGGGAGGAATGGCAGAGAGGGGCAGCCAGGGCAGAAAGGACTCACAGCAAGACAAGAGCTGGAGGACCAGGTGGAGGCAGCAGCTGGTGGTCCCACATTTGCGGGTGTATAAGCCTGAAGGAATACCTGGGGAGTGAGACAGACCATGCAACCCAGGGTTCCAGCATGGGGGAAAAAAAAGCCTCAAAACCTCTGACTGTAAAAACCTGTGGGGATTGTGGTAGCAGGAGAAACTCCCAGCCTAACAGTAGAGTTCATTGGAGAGACTCACAGGGTCCTAGAATGTACACAAAACCACCCACCTGGGAATCAGCACCAGAAGGGCTCAATTTGCTTGTGGGTGGCAGCAGAAGTGACTGAAAGTGGGATGAGAGGTGAGCAAGCAGCATTGTTCCCTCTCGGGCCCCTCCCCCACATACAGTGCCACAACCCAGTGACAAGTGTTGCTGTGTCCTAGCAAATACCTAAAGCTCCACCCCTTACAATGTAACAGCTGCACCAAGACAAAGAAATATGGCCCAAATGAAAGAACATATCAAAACTCCAAAAATAGAAGTAAGCAAAGAAGAGATAGCCAACCTATCCAATGCACAGTTCAAAACACTGGTAATCAGGATGCTCACAGAAATGGTTGAATATGGGTGCAAAATAGAGGAAGAAGTGAAGGTTATGCAAAGTGAAATAAAGAAAAATATACAGGGCACCAACAGTGATGAGAAGGAAATCAGGACTCAAACCAATGATTTGGACCAGAAAGAAGAAATAAACATTCAACCAGAACAGAATGAAGAAACAAGAATTAAAAAAAAAAAATGAGAAGAGGCTTAGGAACCTCTGGGACAGCTTGAAAATTTCCAACATCTAAATCATGGGGGTGCCAGAAGGAGAAAAGGAAGAGCAAGAAATTCAAAACTTTCAAAGTTTGAAAAAATAATGGAGAGCTTCCCCAATCTGGCAAAGGAAATAGACTTCCAGGAAGTCCAGGAAGCTCAGAGAGTCCCAAAGAAGTTGGACCCAAGGAAGCACACACCAAGGCACATCATAATTACATTACCCAACATTAAAGACAAGAAGAGAATCTTAAAAGCAGCAAGAGAAAAGAAGACAGTTACCTAGAAAGGAGTTCCTATAAGGCTATAAGCTGATTTCTCAAAAGAAATCTTACAGTCAAGAAGGGGCTTGAAAGAAGTGTTTGAAGTCATGAAAGGCAAGGACCTACATCTAAGATTACTCTATCCAGCAAAGCTACTATCATTTAGAATGGAAGGTCAGATAAAGTGCTTCCCAGATAAGGTAAAGTTAAAGGAGTTCATCATCACCAAGCCCTTATTCTATGAAATGTTAAAGGAACATATCTAAGAAAAAGAAGATAATCAAAAATATGAACAGTAAAATGACAAGAAACTCACAACTATCAACAACTGAACCTAAAAAAAAAACCCCAAACAAACTAAGCAAACAATTAGAACAGGAACAGAATCACAGAAATGGAGATCACACGGAGGGTAATCCACAGTGGAGGGAGGGGAGAAGGGGGGCAAAGGTACAGGGAATAAGAAGCATAAGTTGTAGGTACAAAATAGATGGGGGGAGGGTTAAGAATAGTATAGAAAATGTAGAAGCAAAGAACTTATATGTACAGCCCATGGACATGAACTAAGGGTGGGGAATGCTAGTAGGAGGGGGGCGCAGGGCAGAGGGGAATAAAGGGGAGAAAAAATGGGACAACTGTAATAGCATAGTCAATAAAATATACTTTCGGAAATTTTATTTAAGGGGTACATAGGCTTGCAGGAAAGTTATGAATATAATCTATTGTGCTTTAAAAAAAAATCACTTGAGAAAGTTCCAAACCAAAAACAATGAAAATGAGTCATTTACTAGGCAGAGGGGAACACTGTTTTGTCATGGCAGAGAACTTATTTAGAATTGCAGATGCTCACTAGTCACTTTTCTCAGTTTCTATAATAATCTTTTATTAAAGGCTCAGGGAAAGGAATACACAGAAATATGTCCCAAGTTTTGAGATAACACTACAGTTTTCTAGGTAATGAAAAGCCAAGTGGGAAAATTTATGAGGCAGAGTGGCCAGGCACAAAAACGGAAAAAAGAAAAAGTGACGTGTGTTTTTAATAGCCTATGATTGATGCAGCGCCAGGACTTGGGGACCGGGACAAGCTGCGTCAGAATCATCGATTTAATGGAGCGGGGTGGGCAGGCTGCTAAAAACAGTCCTGGGCTTCCTGTCAAACTCACTAACTGAGTTCTCTGAGGTGGGGGCCGGCAAATCTGCATTTTCAACAAAACCTTTAATAATTCTGATGTGTAGCCAGAACTTCTCCCTGCAGTAGGATTTATACCATAAAAATGATAATATCTGTTTTATGAGAATTAAAAGGACAATTAAAAGTGATTTAGAGAGGGAAGAGTAAATTGTTAATTACTCAATTTGTTATAAATTTTTGTTTTACTGGTTAAGACAATCTTACGTTTTTGAGTAAGAATTTTCTATAATTCCCAGTGATTGTGTGCTAAGACAGGCAGATGATGTCAAATATATTTTTATTTTTACTTTTTAATTTTACATTTATTTACTAAAGGAAAATATGTTTAAAAACTACAGCCAAATATTTAAATGGCTAACATTGGAAGCCTCTTTGTATCTCATATGTTCTCCCCTCTGGGACTGAGGAGTTTATAATAAGAGTGGTGGTTTTCCATCTTATTTTTTTTTATGTTATTTACTCTGCAGTCTGAACTGGTTTCGATGGCTGTGTAAAGGTTTATTATTCTTTCTAAAAAGGCGTATTGCATCTCAGTAATCTTTACCACCTTGGCAAGGACCTGTCTACAATGCTATTCAACCTACTAATTGCAGACTTTTAAGGCCTGTAAATAGAGTCGCTAGGCAATGCAATCACAGAGCTTTTTATAAGCAGGCAAATTGAATGCTGAAAAAAATGAAATCTTTAGCCATTATATGTAGTCAATACAACTCTTTTATTTACTTGTTTTTATATAAAATCTTTACATTAAAAACCTTTAATTTTCTAATAAGGAAAATTCTTAGCGTCTATTTAGCATTTCGGCATTTTGTGGACATGACACTTTGTTTTGCATATTACGAGGCTTCGACCTAAAATATCCTGACATCCCAGCAGAGTGGGATTTACTGCTTTGAGAATTAGAACCACCCATAGTCTGACCCGACAGAAACCCACCCTTTAACTTGAGTGAATAGCTGGAAAAACTTTGTCAGTCAAATTTGTAAGAATAAACATTTTAATACTACAGTGTACGATAGAAATGACAAAAGAAATTGCTCAGCACAAGTAACAGAAGCCTTTTGTTATTCAAAAACACTTCTTTACAAGCGTATGATAATTCTATTCATGCTTTTTTATAACACCCCACCTTATACAAAGGAGGCACAAAGGAGGCTCAAAGAAGAAAGATCTTGCGCATGGTCACCAGCGGCCGTGAACATGGCAGCCATGTCCTCCAACGCGCAGACTGGACCTGCCTGCACTTGCTGTGGCCCCTCGCCTGGCAGCCTTAATCAGAGTGAACTGGAGCCGCTTCTACCTATTTTGGTGTACTACGCAGAATTTATATTTTTATTGCTACTTTAATAGTAGGGGGAGAATAAAAATAGACTCTTTGAATTAGTGGGTCCTTGCTCTAATTAAAAGGTCATAGGCTCTGCCTTTGCTTACTTTAAAAAAAAATTTGCATGTGTGCATATGTGTTTAATCCTTAGTTTTTCCCAAAATGATTTAGTGGAGCTTCTAAAAATATTGGGTTGGCTAAAAAGTCCATTATGTTTCTTTCTGTAAAATAAAAGACACATTTTTCATTTCCACTAATAACTTTTTTGATTTGGATATTTTGAGTATATCAGGGTCTCCCGCTATTGGCTTCTAGTGCGTAGAGGCCAGGGCTGCTGCTAAACATCTTCCAATGCATAACACAGCCCACAGCAGAGAATTATTTGGCCAAAATGTCACTAGTACCAAGAAACTTTGCAAACCACTTTTGACACATTTGATCAGTCACAGCACCTTCTCCATACACTGCACAAATATTTTGCGTTTCAGTTGCATTTTTACCTTTCTTGAAATAATAAAGCATAATGCACTAAAAATGTTGCATATTTTCTTTATCTCCAATATTAAAATGGCTGTACAAAAATTTACCAATTTTGATAAGTTTTTTTTAATGCACACTGTTATGACAGCTGTCACAGTGCAATCTAACAGAATTGTTTCCAATGAAGTTAGACAACTAGAGCTATCATACAGAAAAAATGTAACAGACTTTTTGGCCAACCTAATACATTTAACATTAAAGAGAAGGAAAATGAGGGTTAATGGAAAAATAAGATGAAGTATGATAAATGCCCAAAACATTCCCAATACGTGTATGGTGAGGTATAAACATTTATTAGACATGGGCTGCAAATTTGGTTGAGATTTCCAGCACAAAACAGAAGCACAATATTTTATTTGAATCTGCATCCACTGCTCAAAAAGAAACCATCGAGAAGCTTTTCTTTTAAGAAGCTTAGCTGTGAAAGGAAGCAAAGAAAAAGCATGAAAGAATATAGAACTGAGAAAGGGTTTTTCGATTAGTAAATGTGTACATGTTTTTAGATAAAAGTAAAAATAAATGAGAAAAGGGGAGTGAAATTTAGGTATGTTATACTACTTAAAAGGCAGTGCTGAAACGGTGAATGTACACCCCTTTTCCTTGATTATACCAATTTTAAAAGTATGCCATTATTCATCTTTTTTTAATCTAATATTGACTTGCTTGGTAAAGTGAAAGACCTTTTGACGATCTGTTAGCTTTAATGCAGCTGCTTTATTATTTTGGATTGGAAAAAGGTATGACAAGTGGAGTACAGCAGGGTCAGTCCTATTTTTTTTTTATTTCTCTTTGTACGTAGCTTTCTCTCTCTCACATACATGTATTTAGCAAATAGCAACAGGTATCTAAGTTTGTAAATAGAAGCAACATACATTAAATAATTGGTTCATAAAACAAATACTGATTTGGTCAATAGTTAGATGATGTGTTCTGTGCAATCTGACACTTGGAAGAGAGCGGAAGTTCTAGCCTAAAGGATTATTGATTTAAACTCAGGGGCCTGTTTTACTTTTCTCCCTTTCCTATCCTGTTTTTATTCGGTTCTTCTAACTTTTTGTTTGTTTATTTTCATGTTATTTTTTAAATTGCATATATTTGGGGTGTACAACATGTTTTGATCATATACATAGTGAAATAATTACTACAATCCAGCTCATTAACATATCCATCTCCTCACATATGTACCTTTTTGTGCGTGTGTGCTGAGAACTCCTGAGATCGACTCAGCAAATATTCAGAATACGATAAGTATTAAAATGACTCATGTGCTTTTAATGTTAATTTATCTAAAAGTTTAAGGCATTTCCACACACACTCCCACTTTTCCCACAGTACAGCAATCAAGGATGACTTTAAGTGTTACTGGACCCACAAATATGTGCAAATAATGTGCAAATATGTGACATAACTTTTGGAGCATAAAAACGTATATCAGTGAACAAATAAAGTCAGTGACTCACTGACATAAACAAGCCACTGGGTCACCACGAGTCCAAAGGCCACTGCGGTGCAGGTTAAGTGGGATTAAAGTAACAAATGCCCCCTTTCCTCTTCCTTCTCCCTGGCCAATCCAGACAGGTTGAAAATACCCTGTATCCAGAAGGTTTAGTTCAGAGAGTATGGGTTGATGTGCCCAAGGGGCTGCCGTGAACTGTCTCAAGTAAGAAATTGATTTTGGTCTAGACAAGCTTTCTTTTGTTTATTTTACTTCTTGGAGTATTCAACAGATATTTTTTAGTTATATTAATTCAAAAAGACTAACTGTCATTGCTATTATGAACTTATTATTTTAACAAAAAATACCACAGCTTCCCTTTCTTCTACTTATATCTGCTGTGTAAAATACCTTTTATTTTTTGTCCTAGAAGTTGTTATTAAAAAAGATGACTTAAGTGAAGGTTTGTAAAACATGTAATATAGAAAACTTGAGTTGTGTCCATTTCTTGCTTTCTAATGTTTCAATCCCCTGGAAGGACAGAGTCCCTGAGTTGGTCTTGGGCTTGCAATTCTATTTTAACCTGAAGCTAGCTTCAAAACTTTATATAACAAGAATAATGATACAGCCTTTGTAGCAATTTATGGTTTTAAAATGCATTCTCAGTTATCTCACTTGAGTCAACACTCCACAAATGTTCGTTGATCATGGACTAAGCTAGGCAGTTGGGCAGGGCGGCTGCTATTACCCCATTTGAGAAAGCAAATACTCACAGATGTTCAGTGACGTGGACAGGATTATGCAACTACCTGAGGTGAGTCTGGGAACTGAACCTGGGCTTCTTGCTGAGAGGCGGGGTAGTGCCACACTACTCTGGTTTAGACTCCAGCTCTGCCGTGTACTTGCTGTTTGACCTCAGTGAGTTACTTAACCTCTCTGTGCTGTGGTTTGTTATGAGAGTAAGAGTATTCATAACGCATTTAGAACAGGGCCTGGTAAGTGGTAAGCACTATGCTGAGCTGTTATTATCTGGTGTTTAGTCCAGTGTACTTGTCTGTGTTATGCTGCCTGTGTCCCTACATAGGTTGGTAGACTATTTCCTCCTTTATTTCCAGTGGAACTTTTCCTGTATTTCAGAATGGGAAACTCCATTTGGTAAAACCACTATACATCTGTCCTTTGGCCTGTATGTCCAAAACTGTCTATTGGGAATATCAGAACTTTTAAAAACCACTCCCAACTTTATACTCTGGTTCTCTAGAACACAAAGAAATGAAGCCCATCCATTATGTGAAGAGATTATTAGTGGGAAGCTCTTTGAAGAAAGGTCTAGTTCAATCTTTGTAAAATATAATTGCAAAAAAACATTTTTAAGAACAGCTTGGAAGGATTTCATGATTTTTCCTACATACACATGAGTACTAGTGTAATTTGCAGCTTCTGAAAGTTGTGCAACAGTTTCTGTGATCCCTCTGAAGCTACCTGGTGAATAATTCAACATGTCTAACAATCGAACATCTACCAGATATTCTTTATTAAAGCTCTTCAATTAACACAAGCAAATTTTAATCTGTTATTATTTTTAAGTGGTCCTGGAAGAAAACACTTTTGAATAAACTCATAAATTACATGAACATTTGCTAATAATATCTATTTTTATAGATAAGTTATCTTATTCAAAGTAGAGAGGTTTACTTATCCAAGATATGAAAATTGAAAGCTAAACAGTGGAAGACCTAGTTATCTTCCCTTCCGTAATAGAATAATCTTTATTTTTGTTAGGTATACTTTGGTTTGTTGAATCCAAGGCAAATTAATGATTGCACTTTATTATGAATTTTCATCTTACAGAGTTTAAACATCTTCCAGAACCTAAACAAACACCAGTTTGAAACAGTTATTCATTTGTTTGAAGTTGCAATAATAGCAACTGACCTGGCTTTATACTTCAAGTAAGTGCTTAACTTCCTTATATCTGTGTGGCTCTGCCTTCCATAAATGATCCATGACGTTGAACTTGAAAGGGATTTATTCACACACACATTTATTCATTTTCCTTTTGGATTATTAATAGAATACCTTCAAGATGCCCGGTAATAAACTTACTAGACATATGGAAGTAGTTTATTATCTGAAGAAGTTTGAGTTGAAGAATATTCAGCAAGGTTGGTGCTGAATACCATGGCAGAAGAGTGATAGCATTGAACCTTACGAGGTCTTTTGGTCCTGGTGAATCCACTATAGTCCGGAGTCTGACATTTGATCCTGTGAGCGTCAGGGAGATGAACAATCGTGGTGATACTGATGCACACAAACCAAACTCTCAGAATGCTGAGTTATATTCAGCAGAGTGCTAGCTTATTTAGGATAATAATTACCCAGGACAAGATGCTTCTTGTCAGTGAATAAAGTTGCTTGTTGAAAATGGTTTAGAGCAATGTGAAAAGTTATAGGATCCAAACATTTATGATGTAGATGGGCAGTATCAAATTGTGCCTTCTTAATTAAAAATTTAATTATTAAACAGATCATACATGAAGACAGATACTTAGAATGATATAGTTGATGTCCAAATATTCATAACTCAGATTCAACAAATGTTAAGATTTGCCATACCTGTCTTAGATCTCTTCTTTTTTAAGGAGGAAATAAGTGATGGAAGTGAGGCATCCTACCCCACACCAACCCACCAGGAGACCCTTCCCTTCACCCTCACAGACATTACCCTCCATCCTTTCCATCTGTGTTTTCATATGTGATTGTGAAGTACTTTAAAATTTTCCATAAATGGTACCATACTGTACACACCTTTCTGCAACTTGCTTATTCTCTTTATTTTTTAAAATATATTTTATTGATTATGCTTTTAGTTGTCTCAATTTTCCCCCAATGCCCCCCACCTGGTATCCCCATTCCCTCCAGTAATCCCCCCCTAGATCATGTCCATGGGTCACGCAAATAAGTTCTTTGGTTACTCCATTTCCCATACTGTTCTTAACATACCCCTATTTTATACCTACCAATTTGTACTTCTTAATCCCTGAACCTTTTCCCTATTCTCCCCCTCCCCCCTCCCAGCTGATAACCCTCCAAATGAGCTTCTATCTATGATTCTATTCCTGTTCTGCTTGTTGCTTAGTTTGCTTTTTAGATTCAATTGTTGATAGTTGTGAATTTATTTCCATTTTAATGTTCATAGTTTTGATCTTCTTTTTCTTATATAATTCCCTTTAGCATTTCATATAATAATGGCTTGGTGATGATGAACTCCTTTAGTTTTACTTTTTATTTGCCCTTCAATTCTAAATGACAGCTTTTTTGGGTAAAGTAATCTAGTTTGTAGTAGTCTAGGTTCAAGAATCTATGAATGTTGCTTTTCATCACTTTGAATACTTCCCGCTAATCACTTCTTACCTGCAAAGTTTCTTTTGAGAAAACGGCTGAGTCTTATGGGAACTCCTTTGTAGATAACTTTCTGCTTTTCTCTTACTGCTTTTACTCTCTCTTGCCCTGCCTGGTGTGACTCAGTGGATTGAGTGCTGGGCTGCAAACCAAAGGGTCACCAGCTCAATTCCTAGTCAGGGCACAGGCCTGGGTTGTGGACCAGGTCCCCAATGAGGAGTGCGTGAGAAGCAACCACACATTGATGTTTCTCTCCCTCTCTTTCTCTCTCCCTTCCCCTCTGTCTAAGCATGAATAAATAAAATCTTAACAAAAAAAAAAAATTCTCTCTTTATCTTTAACCTTTGGCATTTTAATTATGATATGTCTTGGTGTTGTCTTCTTTGGGTCCAACTTGTTTGGAAATCTGTGCCTCCTGGACTATTGTATGTCTATTTCCATCACCAAATTAGGGAAGGTTTCTTTCATCAGTTTTTGAAGTAAGTTTTCAATTTCTTGCTCTTCCTCTTCTCCTTCTGGTACCCCTATGATATGAATGTTGGTACATTTGAAGATGTCCCAGAGGTTCCTAGCCTATCCTCATTTTTTTCAATTCTTTTTTCTTCTTGCTGTTCTGATTGAATGCTTTTTTTCTTCCTTATGTTCCATATTGTTGATTTGATTCTTGGCTTCATCCCCTCCACTGTTGGTTCCCTGTAGATTTTTCTTTATTTCACTTAATATAACCTTCATTTCTGCCAGGGTATTTTTTATGCTGTACCCATTGTGTTCCTTGAGCATCCTGATAACCAGTGTTTTGAACTCTTCTTCTGGTAGGTTGCTTATCTCCATTTCATGTACTTATTTTTCTAAAATTTTGTTTTGTTTTTTATTTGGGCCATATTTCTTTGTCTCATTTTGGCGGCCTCCCTGTGTTTGTTTCTGTGTATTAGGTAGAGCTGCTTTGACTCCCTGTCTTAGTAGTATGGCCTATGTAGAAAAGGCACCTGTAAGTTGTATGGGACGGAGCCTTAGGTAATCGCCAGGGTGGGGTAAACTGTGTCACCACTCTGTGGCTCTGTGTGGGGGAGGACTCGGAGAGGTGACAATGCTTGACCTCTGGAGTTTTGCCTGGGGAGGAAGCTGTCTCCTGGCACTTGCTGTGTTGCCAGTCACTTCAGTTTCTCCCTATATGCCACTGGTACCCTACCAGCTGTTGCCCTGGTGCTGAATTCCAGAGTGGGTGGGTCTGCGTGAGTCCTAATTCAGTTATGAGCCCTTTAAGGGGAATATCTTGAGAATCCTGCAGTTTCTTCTGCCAACCCAACCCCCATTGGTTTTTATAGCCAGAAGTTATGGGAACTTATCTTCCTAGCTCTGGAACCCTGGGCCAAGTGATCTGGTCTGGGGCTGTATCCCTCACTCCCAAGGTAACCTCCTGATTTTTACACACCACATGTGCATGTGGGAGAGCCCATTCTGTGTCCCTGTGCCTCTCCATGCCACTCCTCATCTCCATACTTCTCCGCATCTCTCCACCTTCCCACACCTCTCTACACAGCTCTGTATCTCTGCATCTCTGCCCCTCCTATCCATCTGGATGAATGTGGCTTCTTTAAATCCTCAGGTGTCAGACTTCCATACAGCTTGATTTTCTCACAACTCTGGGTGGTATTTGTTTTGTAATATAGTTATATTTTTTGCTATACCTGTGCAGGGAGGTGAGGCATGTTTACCTAAGCCTCCATCTTGACTGGAAGTCCCAACCTGCTTTTCTCATACAACATTTTCTTTTAAAGATTTACTTTGGTGCCCTAGCTGGGTGGCTCAGTTGATTGGAGCATTGTACCATACACCGAAAGGTTGCAGGTTTGATCCCCAGTCAGGGCACATACCTAGACTGAAGATTTGATCCTTGGTCAGGGGGGAGGGTGTTCAGGAGGCAACTGATTGATGTTTCTTTCTTACATTGATGTTTCTCTCTCTTGAAAATCAATACACATATCTTCGGGTGAGTATTAAAAATAAAAAATAAAAATAAAGATTTACCTTGGTGGTAAATGGAGATCTGGTTCATTTGTTTTCACTGTATACTCAGCTGTATGTATACACTATAATTAATTTAGTCATTCTATTCATGGACATTTAGATTATTTTGAATTTTTCAGAATTGCCCACAATACTACATTGTGTGTCCATTCATATATATATGAAAGTTTCCTCTAAACTCTCCCTAGAAATGAGATTGCTATAGGGCTGTCTTCAATTTTACACCACATTGTGTTCACAAAAGGTGTCCCAACAGAGCTTACACAGTAAGATAATTTAACTGAATAATACGGTGTGGATAAAGCTTGTCCCAGATTCAGTCATGCAAACATGATATACTTTTATGCACAGATATACTATAAAATGTGACTTCTTAACTTGGGGTCCATACCAGCAAGAGTCATTAGATGTGTTTAGGAGATCTGAGAAGCACATGTTAAAGACACCTTTTTATCTCTGGTTTTATATGTTATATATTAAAAAAGCACAGCTGTATCATTTTGTAGGAAGAGAACCATGTTTCAAAAAATTGTTGATGCTTGTGAGAAAATGGAAACTGAAGAAGAGGCCATCAAATATGTAACCAGTGACCCAACCAAAAAAGAGATTATCATGTGAGTAGTCATCTGTTCCTCTTCTGGCAAAAGTAACCTATTTTGAATTTCTTTCTATATTAACAATTTTTGTTGTCTTCCAAAGGGCAATGATGATGACTGCATGTGACCTGTCAGCTGTAACCAAACCCTGGGAGGTACAAAGTCAGGTGCATAAACTTACATTTCCTTTTCTGTCACAGTCTCAGGTACTGCCTAAGTCCTGGGTAAAAGTGAACATGAGAATATCTGGCAGCCTCTGAGTTTTATTATAGCTATCACTTATATGACTATATATTTTATAAGCAATGATCTTTCATTTCCCTGGACTTGTTCTTTCAAACAATCAATTTATAGTTTAGAAGGAAAGAGGAACTTGAGAAGTTAAGACAAAAATAAAATATTCCCTGTTAGGTTTCCGTTCATGAAGCAAGGCAAATAGCCGTCAAGAGCTCACAAAGGTCAGAAAAACAATAGGTCTTTTTGGTCAGGCCCCAGCACAAAACAAACAGAAGGGATATTGGAAAGAAAATGCTTTCTTGAAAGAATTCCTCACCACTGAACAGGCTGTAGAGTTTATGTGTAATTATTCAGGGGTTGTGTGATTTTCTTTTTAGCAGAGACAATAAATCAGGACAAGGATGAATCACTAGTGCTTTCCAGGGTGGTTTTGCTCTTACAATCCCTTCTTCAATGTGCAAACTCCCTCTGTTATTAAACTTTACTTTTGTCTCTGTGACCCATAGTACTTCATATTATTACGTGTATAGCAATAACCACACTGTTAACATGACTGTCTTCACTACACTGTGAGCATCTTAAAGAAAAATGTCACATCTTATTCCTCTCAGCAAGCCTGACTCGTGCCAATGGGATACAGCTAGTGGGTGTTCAGTAAACTTGATATTGGGTTTTTAAAAACTATATACATTAACCCTCAAATATCTATACACTGTAATCAAGTAAAGCTGTGTTCTAGTCTCTGTGTGCATATGTGTGAGTGCTTGTGTACACTGCACATGCAGATGTATGCTAGATGCTGACAGGCAGGACAAAAGAAGGACTTTGGAGGCTTTAGAGCTTAAAGCATAATATAATGGAGTTAAATATCTTCCCGTCTCCCCTTTTTATTGTTGAGAGGTGGTGGCAACAGCAAACAGGAGGTTGGCCCTCTCAGAACAAGTCTGGAACTGGTAGAAGAGAAATTCCCTTTCCCATTTCAATATAATCTGTAAATGACATCTTTTTAAAATCACAGAGCATACCGTATGACAACACCACAAACATTAACTATAAACCCTATCCTTAAATGTCATGTATACTAATACAATGCAAACTCTCCATTAATAAGTTGCTTTCATGAACCGAGTCTTTCTCATTCACAGGTAGCACTGCTTGTAGCAAGTGAATTTTGGGAACAAGGAGATCTGGAGAGAACGGTGCTGCAGCAACAGCCTATTGTAAAGACCCTGACATAAACACACACTGCTTATTAAAAATTACCAGTACAAATCAGTCTATTTTGTTCATGGAACCTTAGAAAACTATCTTTAAGGGATTTATTTTTTTTCCTAGCCTATGATGGACAGAAACAAAAAAGATGAACTACCTAAACTTCAAGTTGGATTTATTGATTTTGTTTGTACTTTTGTATACAAGGTAAGTAAACAAATTGATTTTTGTGAGTGAAATACATAATCATCTGGATGAGAATTTTTCTTTCAAACTTATTTCTCCAAAGTAGTTTGAGGTATTTCCCTAATCTCTCACTCAGGAGTGGAATAAAAGGAGAAAGAACTCAGGGGAGAGCAAATTGAACAGACTGCTTTAGGCAGGCAGGAAAGACAGGACCTGTCCAATTCAGTTTCCGAGGCCCTGAATTAAGTCCAACCCAGCAGCTCTGAGCAAGGCAACAAGGTCTTACAGCTCCTCTGCATATGGAAAGTGCTGAATATCAACCATATAATTTAAGTAGTTTCTGACCCCATTCTCTGTAGGAGTTTTCACGGTTTCACGAAGAAGTCACACCTATGCTGAGCGGCCTTCAGAATAACAGGATGGAATGGAAATCCCTAGCTGATGAATATGATGCAAAGGTGAAAGTAACTGAAGAGGAGGCAGAAAAGCAGGAAGAGGGAAACACAATTGAAAAAGGTTAGATGGCATCTGTTTTTCCTTCTTGTAAACAGCCAGAAGTACAAGCTGAGCTTAATCTCACATGATAAAAAGCACAAAAAGTAAATACAAAGGTTAAACTTGCTTTACTGCACACAGTCTGATAATTTTAAGAAGTTGGTTACTGTTTTTCACCAACCCTTAAAAACAAGACCTTCTGGGAATTGCCCAATCCGGCAGAAGGAGGGGTAGGGGCTAGGCTTCATCCACTCTAGAAGGTGCCTCCTGAGGTACCTCGGCACAATACTGAATTTGTGGCAGTAACAACCATAGCCTATGATGATGAAGACCATAGCATCGGTGGGACCAGGGTCAAGTGAGAAAAGTTTTTGTTCCAACGTTATGCATTCACTGTGAGACTTTGGGTAACTTGAACCTCTCTGAGCTTAATATTCTTCGCTATATAATGAGGTTTTACAGATCTCCTCGAAGCCCTACATGTCAAGTACAGCTGGCCAGTTGAATGAGTGACTTGAGAGGTACTCTGAGACTTTGCCTGTGCCTCCACTGTCTCCATGGAGTGCTGTTTTTCCTGATGAAAGTTCCCCTAGGGTCACTTTGTTAGGTTTAACATTGTCAGAAAGTCTGTTAAGATGCTCAGGGTCAACTACTAGTTCACCAGATGTCTCAAAATGTCACCTTTAAAGTGGAATGCTAATGTGATGACTTATTTTGTATTGAGAGCTCAGCACTCAAAAAGTTTTGTTAAGAACTTATTATTGTTCCTGGCTGGTGTAGCTCAGTGGATTCAGTGCCGGCCAGTGAACCAAAGGGTCACTGATTTGATTCCCAGTCAGGGCACATGTTTGGGTTGCGGGCTAGATCCCCAGTTGGGGATGTGCAAGAGGCAACCACACATGGATATTTCTCTCCCTCCCTCTTCCTTCCCTTCTCTCTAAAAATAAATAAATAAAATCTTAAAACGCTTACTGTTGAACAAAGAAATCATCTCTATCTGGAAAGACCTTGCAGAACAAGATATAACATTCCTTTTAGATGGTTCTATTGTGTTTAGTGGTATTTGAAAGCCTTCATAGAGGGAGAACATATTTTGCTTAAGAGGTTAAGGATGTCCTTCAACAGAATAAGAATAGGAGTTTCTCACTCCTTGATATCCATTCACTTATGTACTTACTGGGCATCTGTTCTGTACAAGGCCCTCTGTTACGCGCACCCTGGGAAAAGATGGGGCCCTTATCTCACTGAGTTTACCATCTAGTGAGGGAGCTAGATATTAAAACAGTAAATGAATGATTGATTATCTATCAGAGGAAGCATGAGGTGTGAACCTGGGGCATCAGGGAAGACTTTCTGGAAGAAGGATGCTAACGCTAAACTCTCAACACATTAGGCTTTGGCTAAACAAGAAAGGAGGAGGGGTTGGGAGGGAGGGAAGGAAGAGAATATGTACAAAGGCCTTGAAATGACCTTAAGGAGTGGTGTAGCTGGAAGCTAGAAAGCAATGCAGGCAAAGTGCCAGAGGAAGCTGGTAGTCGTCTGGCAATGCAGTCAGCTCTGCCAGACTGTGTGTTGTCCTGAAGGCCTTGCTAAGGATCTGTCGTCCACAGAGCAATGGGAAGTCATTAAAGGATTTAACAGGAAAGCAGCAAGATCTAGTTTTCACTTCAAAAAGATAAACAAAAGTGGTAATTTTACTGAGCAAATGAGAGCAAAGATATTTCTTAGTATAACTAAATTTAATCTTTACCTCAAATTTATGATGAACAGGATATCAGGCCCTTTAAGACTCCTGGCATTTCCTTTTAGTATTCAATATATTAGACATGGATCTTCTATACTTTATGAGCATAAAAAATTAGTTCTGAATTTTTTTCAATTACATTGAGAAGTCTCTGTGAATTAGGAGCATTATTTTGTATCTCCAGGCAACAAGCTTTGTGCCTGGTACAAAGCAACAACTCAGATTCCCAGATTGTGTAGTTCAGTGGTTCTCTTGAGAAACAGATGTCATAATTGGCTAATCATTTATTGGATCCTATTTTTAAATGGACCAATTCTGAATATGACTTCAAATTTTTAAATGGTCAAGCTCTTAGTATTTGCTATAGGTTAAAACTACTAATTAGGCTATAAAGTCGATAGTAATATTAACAGAGTGTTAGAATAAAAACACGGTGCATCCACAGACTCCCAATGACACTGCTTTTCTCCTTTTTACTAGATGCAGAAGATACAGGAGGTGGTGCTGACGACAAAAAGTCCAAAACTTGTCTAATGTTGTAATATGCTCCAACTGGTCTAAATTTCAAATATTGTTTCTACTTTAGAAGAAAAACAGAAAACACTCAAAGGAACCTCAGTGAATTTCATTCAGCAAACCATGAAGTAACATAGTAAGAGGTGCTTCAGAAAACTTGCCGTTGTAACAATTAAGAGAAAACACACTGCCAGCCTGAAAACCCTGAGAGTAAAATAAAGTTCAACAGAAGTACAAAATGAGACAAAAATAAGTGCATTTTGGGGTGCCAATTGTTTCAAATTAAAAATATATAATCCTGACACTAGTCACCAATTGTTTCAAATTAAAAATATATAATCCTGACACTAGTCGCCAATTTGTTTCAAATTAAAAATATATAATCCTGACACTAGTCGCCAATTTGTTTCAAATTAAAAATACATAATCCTGACACTAGTCACCAATTGTTTCAAATTAAAAATATATAATCCTGACACTAGTCGCTAATTTGTTTCAAATTAAAAATACATAATCCTGACACTAGTCACCAATTTTTTTTTTTTAAGATCTTATTAGTGGTATTCATTTGCTAGGGCTACCATGACAGAGTACTGCAGCCTGGGTGACTTAAACAGAGATTCATTTTCCCACCATTCTGGAGGCCGGAGGACAAGATGAAGATGTTGGCAGGATTTGGTTTCTCGTGAGGCTTCTCTCTTCTTGGTTTGTAGATGGCCAGCCTCTCCCTGTGTCTTTACATGGTCTTCCCTCATGTGTGTTTGTGTCCTAATCTCTTCTAAGGACAGTCATATCAGATTAGGGCCCACTCACAGACCTCATATTACTTTAATTATCTCTTTACACTATCTCCAAATACAGTCACACTGAGGTACTGGGTGTTTCTATTTCAATGTCACTTTGAGGGGGGACACAATTCATCCCATTGCATTAATAATTATGATTTATATACTCAAATCCCTCCCTGAATTAAAAATACCTCAATATGTCTTATTTTAAGAGTAAATATAGTATAGAATGTATAATTTATGTAGATATTATATAGCAAAGAAGAAGGATGTCAAATGTTATTACATCTGAATGTTTATCCGCTCTTTCCTCTACTTTTTACCCTTGCTAATGGAATGGTAAAGACCACACGAAGGCAGCTTATAAACTATGACTTGTCCTGTGCCCATCCTTCTATGCAGGTCTAAAATCATTTATTTCATGTGTAATTAAAAATGTTTTATGATCAGAACTATTATTATTGAAAGGATTATCAATTTATAACAATTACCTAGAAAATCCTAATGAAAGTTAAACCAGCTAATAAATATTATACATTATTAAGAAGCATGTGGTTTGATTATATGAGAACTATACTGTCAAAAGCCACTGGGAAGGACTTAAAGAGAGGTTACTTTTAAAAATGACTACTAGAACTATATATTGATTCTATGTACTGATTTGTCAAGAGACACTAAATCAAATAATTCTACGACATGGTTCATGTATGGACATCAGAAAAATTTAAGATTTCTTCCTTTTCTTAACTATAACCATAGACCAAATTAGAAAACAGACCAAATAATAATAATTACAACACAGATTTTTTTTAATCAAGAGATACCTAAGTTATAATGAATTGAACTATTGATCTATGAACCTCTAATGTTTTGTTAAACAGGAGATATTATTGGATTGGCCAAAAAGTCTGTTTAGTTTTTTCCATAAAATAAAAGACATACTTTTCATTTTCATCAAAACCTTATTGATTTGGGTATTTTGAGTACATTGGCTATCTCATGTTGATTGTTCTCAGTTAATGTCTCAATTTGATCATTATTAACTTCAACTGGTCTACCCAACTGTTGAGCATTGTCCTGTAAGAAACCTTCAGCTTGAAACTTTACAAACCACTCTTGACATGTTCAATTCATCATAGTGCCTTCTGTATACACTGCACAAATCTTTTTTGCGTGTTTCAGTTGTTTTTACTTTTCTTGAAATAACAAAGCATAATGTGCCAAAATTGTTGCTCATTTTCTTCCATCTTCAATATTAAAAGGGCTACACAACAATTCACCAATTTCAATTTTTTTTTTAAATGCACATTGATAGGACAGCTGTCACAATACAATCTAACAAAATTGCTTCGAATGAAGTTCAAGACAACTAAACGCTTCTGGAGGCAACCTAATAATTTTATGCAGCCAAGAAATAAGTCACCATATTTTTACAAATTAGGTCCTTTGAATTTTAAGATTGTTACTCTCAACGTAAGAATGTAAGGTTGAAGACTTCCATTCAAGATGGCGGCATAAGCACACGTGGCTCACCTCCTCATACAACCACATCAAAATTACAACTAAACTACAGAACAACCACCACTCAGAACCACCAGAAATCAAGTAGAATGGAAGTCTGACAACTACGGAATTAAAGAAACCACATCCATCCAGACTGGTAGGAGGCACAGAGACACAGAACAGGCAGGTCCCATACTAACGTATGGTGGATAAAAATTCAGGAGGGATATCTTGGGTTGAGGAGTCCCAGCTCCACACAAGGCCCTCCAGCTCAGGGTTCCAGTGCCAAGAAGGTAAGTACCCACAACTTCTGGCTGCAAAAACCCATGAGGATTCAATCAGTTGAAGAAAACTTCTGGAGCCCCAAGCAGTTCCTCTTAAAGAAGCATCACATGGCTCACCTATTCAGACTCACTCCCTCTGAGCTCCAGCACCAGGGTAGCAGCATGAAAGGCACCAGCAGCATACAGGGAGAAACTCAAGTGTCTAGCAACATGGCGAGCAGAGGCCATCATCCTTTTCCTAAACACTCCACCCAAAGAGCTGGCAAGCTGGTGCCATACCTAGGACTCCATCATCCTGTCTAACACTGTCTGACACCCCCTGCCCTTGGAAATCCTCAGAAACTCTGCCCACCTATCTTACAGGCCTACACAAGCTATTTTTTCTTTTTTTTAAATTTTTTAAAAATTATTTTATTGATTATGCTATTACAGTTGTCCCATTTTCCCCCTTCACTCCCCACCACCCTTCTCACCCCCTCCCACCCACATTCCCCCCTTTACTTCATGTCCATGTGTCATAAGTTCTTTAGTGTCTACATGTCCCATACTATTCTT
>PVIA01014718.1:0-25785 GCA_004024845.1 Tonatia bakeri | reverse complement strand
CGGAGCCTCGGAGGAGCGCATCCCTGCTGACAGCTGGCTTTCTGTCCAGGGGTTTTGATTTTGGACGTCCGGTCTTCTGAACTGCGAGAATAAATTTCTGTCACTGGGAGTCAGCACGTTTGTGGTGATTTGCTACAGCTGCATGGGAAAGTCATTAAGGACCCGGGGAAATTCTCGGTTCGGACTCCCATGATATGCCAGGCCCCTCCCTCATGGACCTGTGTGCCAGACTTGAGTGATCACACACACACACACACACACACACACACACACACCCCTGCCTCCCCAGCCCCTCTGCCATCTGCTCCTGCAGCATCTCTGCCCTCCCAGGCTCTCCTCTCTCTGCCCAGCCCTGCTCTCCTGCTCTGCACTGCCCTGTCCTTGCTCCCTCTTCCCTCACTGCCATTTCATGGACAGTGGCAGGTGGGAACGGGGTCTGGACGGCTGACAGTGCAGCCACTGCGGCGGGGCCACCTTGTGACTTCAGTCATCGCTGGGCACTTTGCCTCAGTGGCCCCTTTCTTCATGTAAAACAAATTGTATTTTATGACTACATTGGTAGATGATTGTATTCTAGGCTTAATTCATTAGTAAATATTCATTGTTATGATATTTAATTTTTCCTCTGGATTTTAAAAGAACTGCAAATGCAAACACTTCCGTGGGCGCCTGAAGCGTCCTGGGCTGACGAGGACTCCGGTGTACAGTGTCCATGGCGTGGCTGAGACTAGACAAATTCACATGGACCACCAAGTCCTGTGGGGGAAAAGGGACGGCCCGGCCACTCTCTGGAGAGGAGGGCGCGTGGACCCTGGCCTTGACAAGCTTGTATTGGCTTTAATTTGCATAGGAATACAGGGCGTATACGGAAAGCTCATCAACCATTGTCAGGAAGTAATGATCCAATAGATAACATTCAAAGAACTCTGAGGGCCTATTTTGAGTCAGGGTCAAATAGCTAAAGGGTCATAAAAGTTTGGGGAAACAAACTAGTTTTAGACTTGGACCCTTATCATTTAAATTGACGGTATTAGCAAAGCAGGTTTCACAGGATCTTATGCATTCTTTCTCAGGCCTGATCGCCCTGGGGAACCTGCCCTTTCTAGCACAGGGTGGTACCCACCTCCGGCATTGTTTCAGGCTTAGGTCGAGCAGGGGAAGTAAGGCAGCCGAGAGATTAGGAGACTTCTCCCAGACAGAATGAAGACTCAGGCTCTGTCAAAACCGAGGGGTGAGGGTCCATCACCCACCTTCTCCATAGCCCCCCAAGTCCTTCCCTGAGGGCCCCCTCATGACCATGCCTGTCTTAGATCGTCCCCCCCTTGAGAAATCTTACCCATCACTGGCTAACTGGTCATGCACTGGGGGCCAGGCAGGGTGAAGTAAAGGGGGCAGAGGCGGCACTCCTGCCAGGGGAGAAGCTTTGCCTCCTTAGTGGCTTAGGGTCCCAAGGTCACCACTCACTCAGCCTTGGCCATGGGGGTTACAGCTTCTGAAACCAGGCAGGGCGGTTCTGGACACTGGGCCCAGGGTGCCACATGGGCACTCAGTGAGGGGAGCCAACCCCAGCGCTCCTGGGCCACAGGACACCCCCGCTCTCCTCTGGAGGGGCAGCAGCTGTGGGAAGTCCCGGGTCAGTTCGGGCTGCAGCGACCGGAGAGGGGGATGGGGCATCTGCAGCCCAGGTTCCAGGCCAGGGGCACCACCCACCGGCTCCAGGACCCCGGCACAGCCACTTCGCCTCTCTGAGCCGCATTCCTCTTTCGTTCAGTGTGAATAACACCGGTCCTGCTTGTCATATGAATGACTGTGTGACCTTGGACCGGCCAGTGAGGCTCTCTGGCCTCTGTTTCTTCACGTGTGCGGGTTGTGAGAGGAGCTGCTCCAATACAAAGGGCTTCGCCACCAGTGGTCCTGGCCAGGGGCAGGGAGGGTCTGTCCTGGACTCAGTAGTCAAGTCAGGCGTTCTCCGAGTGCGTCCGGAGACCAGGGCTTCCCCGTTACATCCCCACGTGTTGGCGGAGTGATCTGCGCATGCTCCTGCCTTCCCCAAGGGCTGGGGACACGTTTGCCAGGGACCCGCTGAAGGAGATAACGCCTAGGCCTTTGTCCAGCGACCACATAAGTGCCACCTCCCTTCAGCCGAGGCCACTGCCTCGCGTTCCTCCCTGCTGACGGCACCAGTCAGCAGTCAGGGCGTCGGCGTCTGTCATTAAACCATCCCAGGCAGAGCATCCCCGGTGGGGCAGGGGCGGGGCCTTGACTGTCAGGCGTCCGGCCGCAGGAACACGTTTGACGGCTGTGCAGAGGCAGTGATCTCAGACGACCTGGTGCCCCGGCCCCGGGGCAGCTCCCCTGCCCCGCGGGGAGCTGAGGTGGGCTCCCTTCCTGCCCCGCCGGCCTGGCGACGCTCTTTGTTCAGGGAGCTCAAACAGGGCAGCCTGTTTTATAGAAGGAGAAGTCCAGGCCGAAGGGGGGAGGCACTGGGTCCAGGTCACTGAGCGGGCCAGCCAGGCGTCAGGGACAGACCCTGGACGCTCCCAGTCAGGCTCTCATGGGTGGCTGGGCCTCAGTCACCTCTGCCCCCCCATGCCCCGCACACCTGTCACAGTGCCCAGCTCCTAACAAACCGCTTCAGTGTGCTCCCCGGTCTTCAAACACCCCCCTGCTCCCCAGCCCGGCAGCCGCAGGCCCCTGGGGGACACGACCCTCACCCCACCCAGGCCCTGCCCACTCCCACACCCAGCTGGCCTGCCCTTTCCCGTTTCTGGGCCCGACAAAATTCTACTCACCTGTCAAGGACGGGCTCAGACTCCCCAGCCCCTAAGTATCTGAGGCAGAAGGCACGGCTCCCGCCTCGTGCCCTCACGTTCCGAGCGCCCCTCTACCCGTGCAGGTCCGACGCTGTGCTCTGGAGGAGTGGTGCTGGTCCCCTGCAGCCCCAGGGCTCGCGAGGGTCAGATGGGCGAGTGCCTGGCACTCAGTTCGTGAACGTGACATTGTCACTTACTGTCTCCCTGCCCTCCGCCCCGGGGCACAGTGCCCGACTGTGTGGAGGAACGGCCAGCGTGGCTGTGCTGTCGGGGAAGGTCGGGGTGGCCCTGAGGCTCTGAGGGCACTGGCCCATGGGTCAGGACTGGAGGGCCGCATCCAGGGGCTGGCCTGATATCCATGTGAGCTCATCCCTGCTGGAAACGGACTCTCAGCCTCTTGACACTCCCACCAGCTGCTCCCCGGCCCGTGGGGACTCAGCAAGGCCAGTGGTCCAGGGCGGAGCCTTGCCAGTCCCTGCTGGTGGGCAGTGGGGCCAAGTCATCTGTCCTTTCTCAGCCTCGACGTCCTCACCTGGAAAATGGGGTGACATCGGTGTGTCCACAAAGTCGACACATCAATGTCATAGAAGCCTGGCACAGGGCCTGGCCCATGGTGAGTGCTCAGCGTCAACTACTTTTTACTTTCTAAGCATTCATGTATTTACCTGGTGCCGCTGGAGTGGCTCTGACAGCCAGGCACGCTCCGCTGGAGAAGGCGGCCAAGTGGGCATATCATCGTCACCACACACGAAACCCCGGGAGGGACACTGGCCTCTAAGGGTGCCCTGTGTCCAGGGCCTCAGTATGGCTTTCGTGCGCCTCTGCCTCCGTAAAAATAATAAAATTTCTATTTTGGGACTCTGTTGGGATAAAGATAAATGTAATATAGGCTAGATTATACTCATCCCCCCCTTCTTATGGAAAAAATACAATATTTTCATGGGCCCTAAAAGTGTCGTGGGCCCTGGCACTGTGCCAGGCCAAGACTCCTGACCCAGATTTGGGGAGTCAGGGAGGCTGCCGGCGACAGTGGCCCGAGGGCACGAGGAGAAGCCGGGGGACAGAGGGCACTGCAGGGAGAGCGCTCGGCTAATGGGGACACTGCAGGTCTACCAGGCCCACAGCACAGGGATCGTCCCTGTCCCATCCCAGCCCTGCCACTGCATCCTTCACCCGTGTCCCCAGCACAGCCACAGTGCATCTCCAAACCACGCACACCCTCCGTCACTTGCTGAACTCCCACCCCCAGGACCACAGAGCCCTCTGTCTCTGCCCCAGCCTCAGTTCGCCCACCCGTGCTGACAGGACAGTAACTGCAGCCCCTCCTTGCCCACCAGGTGGCTGTGGAGACAGATGGGGTGGTTCAGTGGCCACTGTCCAGGGCCTGGGGAGAAGACCCACATATGGCCCTGCAGAGGCAGCCAATGCCCGCAGAAGTGTTGTTGCTGGCGTGGCCGGCAGGCCTCTCTGGCACAGGGACCAGCTTCAGAGGTGCCATCCTCACTCAGCACACCGCTATCGGCACTGCAGCCTGCGGGGTGGAGAATGCTCCCTAGTGAGTCCCTTGGCGTGCTCCCCAGAGCAGGCTCAGGAGTGGTGGGCCCTCGGTCACGGCTGAGGGCAGTTCAATCTGGGGACCCATTTCATTCAGTTCTCCTTCTGGGCCCAACACCGCACCCCCGCCCCATTTCCTAGGCATCTGTACTTCCTGCCAGTTCAAACTGTTCAGGTGTGGGGGAATCTGGGTGGCTGGCTCTGGTGGTACACACCTGTTGTGGGGCTTCAGAGGCTAAATGTACTCATCTGCTCAGCTTCGTCCCACTGGCCAGCAAGCTCGCCTACCAGCATCTCCGGGGCCTCCGGTCCGTGCACCTGGGCGCCGTATCCAGCATGGCCCGCAGCCTCCGGCCCGCAGCCTCCTGGAGCCCAGAGACTCCCACGTGCTGTTGCTCGGGCTGCGGGGCCTGGTGGTCAGGGGCTGTGGGCTTGAGCAGGTTGACTGCCAGATGCTGAAGGGTGGGAGGGCGGGGCTGGGTTGGCCAGGGCTGGCCTGGGGCTGGCCTTCATCCCTCTGCTCCAAGAGAGGGCTCCCCCTTGCAGCTGGGGGATGTGTGTGCATGCACGTGTGTGTGCATGCCTGTGTGTGCACAGCACACGTGTGTGCACAGCGCACGTGTGTGTGCATGCCTGTGTGTGCACAGCGCAGAGAGCAGACTTGGGCCACTCCTGCTTGGGAGTGACTGACCTTGGGCAAGCCTCAGTGGGCTTGCCCAGCTACAACAAGGGGTGAATGTCCTGCCTTTAGGGTGCCCTGGAAAGCCCACTCCAGGCTCAGTCCTCCAAATTGGCAGTGGCTGCCACCTCCCCACCCCCTCACCTACCCTGACGCCCTCCCCCTCCTGGAATTGGTCCAGCCCCCAGGACCCGCCCTGCTGCTACACCTAGTCCCCAGTCCGGTACCTGCTGCTCAGGGACAGCTTCTTGGTGCCAGGTGGAGGGGTGAGGGGGTGTCTCAGACCTGCTCCAACTGTCCCTCCACTGTCTCCTGCTGGCTGGCTGCCCAGGCTCTGGCCACACAGGCTCTGAGAGTCTTGCAGGTCACCCTCTCTTCTTCTTTTCTGTCTGGAGTGTTCCAAGCACTCCCATTTTCTCCCCCACATCCCTGTCCTGCCCTGCACCTCTGTTACCCCAGCCTCCTCCTGGGGTTGACCCTCAACAGTTTGGCTCTTGGGGTCAAGGTTGCAGGTTATTCCTAATTCAGGCAATTTCTCAGCCTTCCTCTTCTGGTCTCTCCGCAGCCCACGCCTCCCACCCCAGACCCTTCAGAGCCAGGCGCCGACCTCCAGCACACACCCCACCCCTCCCGTGACCGTCAGCCTGCCTCCCGCTCCTGGGATCCCGAGCCCCTCCTGCCTCCCTTCCCATGATCAAACGCCCCTTCGGTCTCCTTCCCGCCAGTCCGTGTGCCCCCTGGAGCCTCCCGTGCTGTGGCCCCGCCAGCAAGCCCTCGTTCGGGAACTGGCTCTGGGTGGTTTCTGGGAGCGGGAGTGGGAGGGCCTGGGCACTGATCTGCTGAGGGGATTGCCAGGCCCTGGGGGTCTGCCCTGGGCCAGGTCCTCAGCACCCCGGCCTCCATCCTCAAGGCAGCCCCGTGAGGTGGGGACTCCCGAGCAGGACAAGCTGCAGGAAGGGACGTGGGCTCAGAGTGTGAAGTGGGGGCGCTGGGCCAGGCTGGACCATGACTTCACTGAGGGTGGGGACCTGCCTGCTCCCGTACCCACACAGGCAGAGCACACAGTAGGGGCTCAATAAATGTTTGCCAATGAAGAGCAGGAGGAGGTCAGGTCCGACAGACTCAAAGCTACCATATCTTGTCCCACTTGGAGGGTACCTGAAGGTACCTGAAAAGGTCACCTGTGGCCTGCTGGGCCTCAGAGAAGAGCAAGGTGCAGGCAGAGCCCGTCCAGACCCCTCAGTGCCCTCCTGCTTGCCCTGGCGGAAGCAGTGGTGGTGAGTCCTGTTATGCCCATGCATGGCCACAAGAGGTCGCCCCCCACCACCAGCCGCAAGGAGACCGGCATCCTAGAGCACTCCCCGTGGTCTAGAGGAAGGGTCCATCGCAGGCTGGGCTGCAGCAGGCTGGAGGATGTATTGAACCAGGAAGGGGGCCCTTGGGTCACAGAGGAGGAGACCCGCCGGGAGAGGGGTGGCTGGTCTCGGGACACACAGTGAGCCCGTGACACAGCTGAGAGGCTCCCTGCCAGGTCCTCCCCCAAAGGGTTTGAAGGGGTCCTCTTGTCGTCGGGGCACGTTATAGTTGGCTTTGCTGGGCTCCCCTGGACTTTGGACTGCAAGACAGACATGACGTTGGGGAGGTCAGGACCGGGGGGCGGGAATCACGGGTGGGATTACAGTGGTGCACCGTGAACTTGGCTGTGGCCAAGGCCATTACCCGTCTCCATCAGGGCCCAGGGGGTCATGCTGGCGTGCAGCCCATGCACCTTGACGTGAAGTGTTCTCAGCTGGGGTGGGTGCCCAGGGGTCTGGACTGGCAGCTGCGCCAATGTGCTTGGCCCTTGCTGACCCTGGGACCCCAGACTCAGGGGTCAGGGCTGGCCCTGGATGCCCAGGCAGTGGGGCCTTGCTGAGAGGAGGGAGGCTGGGGATCCTCAAGGGGGATGGAGGAGAGAGGGCGTCTTGGACAGAGGGGCCCAGCAGGGGTGGAGAAAGCAGCCCCCACCCAGGAGCCACCGAATGCTCGAGCTCCGCAGGCCTCAGAGCGCCCCCTGCATGTGGCCCAGCCGGGGAGGTGGGAGAGGCTTGGTCTCTGGCCAGAACCTCAGCAGCGCTCAGGAGTCCAGCCCCCCAGACCGTTGCTGTTCGGCACTCCTGCGGTGGGTGTGTGAGCTCCTTCTGGGGTGGCGCAGAGGAGCTCATCCTTCTCCCAGCACGGGCCTCACCCCGAGTGGGCAGGAAGCTGGCCCGCCTGCAGTGCTGTGGCCCCCAGGGCCCCCTCCACCGAGTCCCGGCTGCTGCTGAAGTCCTGCTGCTCCCCAAGCCCCTATGGCTTCTAGCTACGTGACCATGGGCTACCCTGGTTGTGACAAGGCCACTTAAAGGGGCCCAAGTGTAGCAGTGGGGCCACTGAGATGAGTCCCAGGAGCTGGAGGGCCTGGAGCTGGGTCTGGCGGGTGGCGAGACGTCAGAGAGAGGGGGTATCCACCGCAGCCAGCTGACTGGCGGGTGGGGCAGCGTCATCTCCCAGTGGGGTCCCAGAGGTGGAGCCCAGGGAGCACCCACGGCCCCGGGGATGCAGCGGGGGCCTGGGTGAGGGAAGGGTCCTGGCCAGTGAGGGGGCATTGTTGGTGCTGATAAGGGAGAAGGGCTACAGGTCAAGGGGTCAAGGTGAAGGCAGGGCTGGGCTCCAGACTATTCAGTGACACGAGTTTACCCCATCCCTCTCCTGATCCCGAACTAAGCTCCCAAGGGCTGGAGCATAACCAAGGTGGCCCCACAGGGGCCCTGGGCTGGGCATGGGGGACCAAGAGGGCCACCCAGCCCAGGCCTGAGATGCCCTGCCCCCGCATCCTTGAGGCCCACTTCCACACCGGCATTCCCAAAACTCGATGGGTCCCGCACGCTGCCCCCACCCCATTCAGCCCCCTCTCCCCCTGGTGTGGGCTGGCCCCTGCCACCAGCCTGCCCTCTATATGGCAGGCAGCTGGACCCTGCCATGTGGACACTGTCACCTCCCTCATCTCCACCCACTTCCACGCCTCGCCTCAGTGAAGGAGGCCCACATGGCTTGGGCCCCTGCCTGCCCCCCAGAGCCACCTCTCATTCCCGCCCCGCCCACCACACCAAAGGGCCTTGTTTTCTGGAAACACCTCGCTCTTTGTCTGCAGGGCTCACGCGCAGACTCGGCACTCTGCCCCCACTTCTCCCTCTCGTGTTGAACTCCAAGTCCTGTCAGCTCGGATGTCCCTGCTCTGGTCTCGGCGCCCCCACGCCCACATGACGGCACTGCGTGTGTGCAGCTGTCCCTGTCAGCTCCTCCCGGTGGCACACGTGTCACCCTGTGCTGTGTTCCCCGTCCCAGCAGAATCTGGCACAAAGAACGTGCTGAAAGTTTTGGCAAATAAACAAAAGGTGGGCAATGGCATTCACTTACTACATCTATTGAGCACCAGCTGTGTACACAGCCTGTGCTAAGCCCCGCTGCGAGTACATGAGGCAAGGCCCCCTGGGCTCCCGGAATAGCATCAGACTGTGAGTGCTGGGGGAGGCTCTGTCCACGCCAGAGTGATCAGGGCTGCTGCTCGGACTCGAATCTCCTGAGCATGTGCTGGCCCAGCCGAGGCTCTGCCTGCATGGTGTTCTCTAGGACGCCCCTTCCGAGTGTGGGTCCCCTTGACTCTGCGCCCTGAGGGCAGGGCCACGGTGGGTACCTATGTTCCTCGGCACAGGGCCTGACATCTTGCCAGAGCACGTTAACTGTTTGCTGAGTGACAGCCGGAAAGACCAGCAGGGCGGAGGGAGAGACTGAGGGCGGCTGCCCCAGGCCCACCTGGGTGTGGGGGCTGAGCTGCTGTCTCACCGCCAATGGCAGGGCTCCCGCAGAGGCTCCAACAACGGAAGCTAACCACGACCTGCCTCACCACGCCACGCCCTGGTCCCGCCGCCCCCCACCTCTGGGGTGGGAGCCCAAGGGCATCTCCCCATCCCACCCACAGGAGGAGGGGGCCCAGGGGATGGAGGGACTCACTCAAGGTCACGTGGCTGGCCGGCGGAGCTAACTTCGAGCCTCGAGCTCCTCCTGCCTCGCTGCCCTTCAGCGATGCTCTCTCACCCTCGGGAACCCCCTCGAGCCCCTTCTGGACTCTCACCTTTTCTTAGGGGCCAGGTCAAAGGGGAGTGACTTTGTGAGTCTCAAACAAACCTGAGGTCTTCTGTGAGTGGCCTGGAAAAGTGGCAAAATGCTTCAGAATTCAAGGCACAAGGTTCATTCCCTGACCCAGTTGCTGCCAAAGTGCCTGCCTTGCGTGCCCTGTCGCTCGAAGCTTCCTGGAGAAGACTTTTCCACTCCTCCATCATCCATCCTCCCATCCATCCATCATCCATCATCCATCCATCCATCCATCCATCATCCATCCATCCATCATCCATCCATCCATCATCCATCCTCCCATCCCCCACCAATCCATCCATCATTTGTCTTCTATCTATCCAACATCCACCCATCCGTCCATCATCTACTTATTTATCTGACCATTATCCATCCATTTGACCATCCCCAAAGCCGGCAGATGGCTCCCCAGACTGACCCTGACCCATGTTCTTCCAACTTTAAAGCATGTCCTCATTTGCGGCCACCATCTCCCCAGTGCCCCATAAGCAACCTTGGGAAGGAGGCAGGGCAGGAGCTTCGCACCCTGTTTTGCAGGCGAGGAAACCGAGAAGATCAAGCAGCAGAGTGGCCTGTCCCAGCCGGCAGGCTGACCTCGGGGGAGGTTTCAGAGCCGGGGTGCTGGTGTCGCAGGCCTGGCCCCTGAAGAACCCTGGCCCTGCCACTTAATTGCTGTGCGGCCTGGAGCTCAGCCTCTCTGGGCTTCAGTGATCTCCTCACAGAGCGGATGTAGGATTAAATGAGAGAGAAAGGGAAAACGCTCAGCGACATGCCTGGCACACATGGGACACCCAATACTTAGGGCATATGATTAGTAATAAAACTTCCTAACTAACGTATTGACTTTAGAGAGAGAAACATCGATTTGTCGTTCCACTCACTGGAGCATTCATCGGCTGACTCTCGTGTGTGCCCTGACAGGGCCCGAACCCACAGCCGTGGCCCCGCAGGGCGAGGCTCGAACCACTGCGCCGCCCAGCCAGCGCAGTCCGCAAACATGATTAATACCAATTCAGAGCTCCTGCCTCCTGTTCTGCTCCCAGCCGGCCCGCCCGCCCTCGCCTTTCTGAAGATGAAAGGCAGCAGCTGGCAGTGGGAAGCAGGCGCTTTAAATATGCAATGAGAAGAACAAAAGGGAAACAGGGCAGGGGGTTGGCTCAGGCTAAACTTCTCACCACCCCTCCCAAACTCGGGGAGGGGTCTGAAGCACAGAACCAGATGCTGCCTGCTTTCTGTTTTGTTTTTTTTTTTAAGCTTTTATTTACTTAATTTAGAGAGAGGAGAAGGGAGGGAGGAAGGGAGAGACATTGTTCTGCAAGAGATACAGGGTCAGTTGCCTCTCGCACACCCCCCACTGGGGACCTGGCCTGCACCTCGGGCAGGTGCCCTGACTGGGAATCGAACTGGAGCTCAGCCCCCTGAGCCGCACTGGCCAGGGGGCTGCTGCCCATTCCTGAAGAGCCTGGCTTCACAGCTCAGTCACCTCCGCCGGGGGCGGGGTGGTCACCGTGTGGGCTGGGACCCCACAACCCCAGGGTACACACCGCGCCCGCCCGTAGGCTGCTCCCTGGAAGAAGATGCAGGGTGAGTGGGACTTGGGAGCTTCTTTGCATCACTCCAAGACACTAAATATTCCCCAGCTGGTTTCTCCAGAGGCCCCACCGAGCGCTTCAGAGGTGCCCACCCCCTTGGCAGCGCGCCCACAGGCCTGGTCGCCAGGCGCCTGGTACCCATCCTCGCCCTTCACCCTCTGGCTCTGACCGCCTTGCTGACCCCCCTCTGGCGAGGCCTATGGTTCTGGGGTCTGTGCAGCCCCCGCGGGGGGATCTCTCTGGCCTGGCTGGGGCTCCCCACTGTCCCGGCGGAGGGACGGGGCTCCCCACTGTCCCGGCGGAGGGACAGGCCCTGAAAGTTGGAGCCAGTGACCTGGCCTCCGGATGTGCCTGGAAAGGCTGCCGGTTTCCCGCCATGGACTCTGGTTGGGCCCCGGAGGAAGGACTGAGGGGTCAGTGGGCGGGCTGCTGCTCCCCGCACACGGACAGCCGGTGGAGAGGGGGTGCAGCTCGGGGCTGCGGTCCCTGCCTCTGCCCAGAAAAAATGCTTGGGCTGCTGAGCTGTGAGCGGAGGGCGAAGTGCAGACCTGGGGGAGATGCTAGAAGCCAGAAGGACTGAGGCACTAGGGACAGGCCACAGGGACCCCAGCTCACCGCGGGGTGCGGGTAAACAGGACCTGCAAAGGCAGTTGTGCTGGGAAAGTCCTGGGCACTGGAGGCTGGCAGGCCTGATTCTGGGCCTGGCCCTGGTCGCTCCCTAGATGGACCCTGGGCAGGACGCCTCGTCCTCTGGCCTCGGTCTTTTTATCTGTAAATGGGAACAGTGGCTCCCACCTTGGAGGTCTGTTGAAAACAGAGGACATCGTGGCCATGAGGGAGGGAGCCCAGTGCCTGCGAAAGGCATTTCTTCCTCAACCCCAGCAAACCCTTCACCTTTGGCCCGTCTTGCGCCCTCTCGTGAACTTCACTCCCAGCCCCTTCCCTCGCTGACGTGCTGTCACCCCTCAACTGACAGTGCCTCCCCTGCACCCACCCCACCCCTCCCCTGTGCCCTGCGCAGTGAGGGTGGCTCCCTTCTGTGAACCCCCCTGTTCCTCTGAGTCCCACCCTCTCCCTTCTCCGAGCAGATGACTTAAATGCATCCTGCTTTACTGTCCCTGGGTCTGTCTCCCTCAACAGACTATGGGCCATGTGCCGTCAAAGATGGTGCTGTCTGCATCGCTTGGTCCCCTGCCTTTTTGGGCCTCCGGCAGCAGGCTCAGTGAATCCTGGGCCACGAGCTGGGGTGGCCCTGGAGGAAGGTCGGTGTCTGCGGTTGGCACAGGCCTTGGGGACGGGGGGAAGTAAAGCCACAGAGACCGAGAAAAGAAACCCCTGGAAAGCACAGTGGCCAGGGTCCTGGTCTCCTGGCTGGGCCCAACAGCTAGCACGCCGCCCTCTGACCCTCCGGGAGCACGGGTGGGGGCGGGGGGTGGGCAGGGAGGCGGGAACAGGGCGCCACTGTCCTGCACGTTGGCCAGGACATGTAGCTCGCCCGCCGTCTACCAGCCTGACCACGCTGAACTTCCACCCGGTCCTCAGGGAGCCGGGGGTTGGCACCCCCCGCAGTAGAAAGAAAAGCAGCACACCCAGGGGTGCGCAGTAAGGATGGGACCGCACGCACCGGGGCCTCGCCCACCAGACACAGGCTGGGGCCTCCCCACGGACCGGGAGGCTGGGCTTTTCATCCCTGTTCCACAGACGGGCAGCCAAGGCACCAAGAGTGAGGAAGCACAGGGCTGGGCCTGGGCCAGATTTCCGGAGCCCACGTGCCTGCTGCCCAGACTCGCCTCCTGGCACCACGAGCGGCGGATTAGGGGAGAGAAGAGCCACGAAGCAGGCGGCTGGTCACCCGTGGGTGGTCCAGGACCCGCCCCTCCCCCCGCATTCCCACCTGCACCTCACCAGCTGCTCGGGCAGCACATGGAGGGGTGCAGGGCATGGCCGGTGCAGGCACCAGGTCAAGGAGCTGGCCATCTCGCCTCCGCATCTCCTGGCCTCAAGTCCCACAGGGCGTAGGTCCCAAAAGCCACCTGACTGGATGGCCAGCTGTGAGCAGGGACATCTCGTCTGGTCTGCCCCACCACCCTCGGCTCGGCCCGGCCTGCACGCAGCAGCAACTCCAGCGAGCGCTCAGTTCTCAGGGTCCCTCTGCTCGGCCACCCTGGTCTCCGTCTGCCCATGCAAGCTTCAGCGGGCCAGCAGGTCTCGTTACAATGGGGCTCCGCCTCACAAAGGCGTCACTGGGCCATGCGGGCGGGCCATCTAAGGAGAAGGGCCTCGGGTGTGAGGAAGGTGGGCTGGGGAGGACAGGTGCCCCACCTCTGCCCGAGTCCAGTGTTCTCAGGCCTGAGACTGGGACCCAGAGGCCAGGCCCCGGGCTGAAGGGGCTGCCGGTCCTGCCATGTGGCCCCCTCACCTGCAGGTCACTTCCGCCCCTGCACTTACTTCCCGTGCCTCAGCCTGCAGCACCCTTCCCCCTCGAAGCTCACTCTCCTTTCCAGAGCCGGCTTTCAGGCCTCACCCTGCCCGAGGCCGTGGTCGACTCCCTCCTTGACGCCCTGGGCGTGAGTGAAGCCCCTCCTTCCTCCTCCCAGGACGCCATTATAGCAGCAGTTCTGTCTGGCCACCGAGGCCGTCCCAGTGAGCGTCCACGGCCCCGTCCTGGCCAGGGCCCATGGGCTGTGCCTGGGCCCAGGGTTTCCAGCAGCCTCGCTCTCTGGCCGGGGGCCTCTCTGGACCCCCGGGGACACCACAGGCTGGAGATCCCGATCACGTCTTTCCCCAACCTCCAGAGGCTACAGATCGAGTCAGTTTTTGGCCATTTTAATTGCAAAAACCAAGACATTTATATAAATAAGACCGCTATGTAAAATAGGCGTCACCCTTCTACTAAACACTCCCCCACGCAGAAAGAACGTAGAAAACCCAGCAGAGACAGGAGTACAAAGCAGCATGCGGTCCCTGATGAGAAGTGCTGGCAGGCCAGGTTCCCTGCTCAAACAGGCCTCTCGGCGAGCGCGCCCCTGGCCCGGCGGCTCCCGAGGCTCCGTGGCACCTCCAGAGACCGCACAGCGGCGGTCCCCACACCCTTGGCCACTGGACACCAACTGCGTGGGTGGAGGCAGCGGAGAAGGTTCACGAAGCCTGGCGTTGGGGGTGGGGGTGGGGAGGGGCTCTAGGGCATCACCACTGCTCCGGAGGACAGGGGAGAAGCTGCCAGTGCCCCTGGGGAGGAGAGGCTCCTTCCTGGGGCCATTGCATATGGTCAATCAGGATGAGGACAGTGGACATCTGCCAGCAGAGCTGGGGTGGAAGGGCAGGGGGCTCCCAGGTGCGAGGGGATGTGGCCCCTGAGAGGGGTGGAGCTGGCATGTCCTTGGGAGGAAGGTTCCACCTCCCTGCGCTCCTGCTGCATCTCCTGCCCTTCCCGCATGGAGACCACTGCCCGCTGCCCCCGCCACCCTGGGCTCGGACGGAGGGGCCGGGAGCCCGGGGCAGAGACGTCAGCAAGGTCACACACCGGGCATGGCTCAGGACACGGGCACACAGGACGAAAGGAAGACCCCCGCTCTCCTTCGGGAAGGAGCCGAGGGCCTGCCTGGGGCTGCCTCCAGCCCGATGATGATCTGCAGGGACAGGCCCTGCGGGAGTGGGGGCCGGGGGAGGGGGCGGTGTCAGGAGCACTTCCAGACGCACACGGCCAGGGTCCCCCCGAAGTACAGGTAGAGGAGGTTCTTCACCTCGTGCGTGATCTCGAAGCCGAAGCCTTCGCCGATCACCACGTGCCAGGAGGAGCCGAACTTCTTGTCCATGGTTTCCTTGATCATCTTGGCGGCACTCTGGAACAGAGGGGACGCTTGCTGGGGCGTGGGGGCAGTGCACGCGTCAGCCCCCCTGCAGGGAGCAGCAGCCTGAGTGCGAGCAAGGCCTGCTGACCAGTCCACACTGTTCTCCTGCTCCCGGGACCGCCAGGGGGTCTCCACGCAGCCGCCCCCGGCCAGGGGCTGGACACAGGGCCCGGGAAGCAGACGCTCCCTCCCTGGTCAGGCGGACACTGTCTAAGGTGGCAGAGCAGGTGGGGTTCCAGCTCTGCCCGCCACTTCACGCCTGTTTTCAGTGTTGGTCCCGGGCTGTTCCCAGGACTAAAGGAAGTCACATTTCCAAAAGCCCTTCACAGACTGTACAGGATTGTCATGGTCACTGTGGGTGTTGGGTTTATCCTCAGGGAACAGAAGGGCTGTTCCCTGACAGTTTTCCGTAAGCTCCCAGGAGAGAAGCTGGACTGCTTCCCCGAGTCAGGGCGACAGCCCCACCCCTTCCTACGCAAGCTCCTTCGAGAAGCTTCTTTCAGGAAGAGGTTGGGGGAAGGGCAGAAGCCCCGGTCATAGGGGGACAGGTCCCAGGCTCGGGCACCTGCGTGCACCAGCAGCTCCCCCACCCCCGCCCCAGTGCCAGGTGCCCCTGAGCACTCGGTCCGCATCCCCTCAGCACACATGCCCTCACCACCGCCCACTGAGGGCACGGCACCCCCGGTACCCATAGGAAACGGGTTCAGAGCGAGAAATGGCTTATCTAAGTTTAGAGAGCTGGGAAGGGCTGGGGGTGGGATCGGAACTCAGGCCTGGCAGGCCCAAAGCCCGGGCTCTCACGGGCCAGGGTCTGCCACCCCGCTGGCTGCCGTGATGCCTTTCTCCTTCTCACTCACTGCCAGACTGACGGCCGGAAGCCCAAGCTAATGCCCAGCAGCCCCACCCCAGTCCCCAGGACAGAGCCTGGCGCAGAAGCGGGATCTGCGATCTCTCCGATGGATGGATGGACTCATGCATGGATGCCGGGTGGGCCTGGGCTCCGCTGGCACGGAGCCCAGGGAAAGTGCCCTACTCAGCCGCCCACCTGATACAGGGCACAGGGCTGAGGCGTCACCAAGACCCCTCTGGCTTTTGTCCCCTAGGGCTGGGTGTGGGCACCAGAGCAGCACCCACAAACAGCACCAGCCTCTTCCCTCGCTGGCCTTCCCCAGGCTACAAACGCTCCCAGGGAATGTGCTAGCCTGGCCCCAGCAGGACTCTCTGTGCTGGCTGCGGGGGGCCGGGATGCTTGCTTTGCCCAGGGGGGTCGCCATGGGCCCGAGGGGCTGCCTGGCCAGGGGCAATACCTCGTTGTTGTTGGAGAATTTCTCACAGGCCGTGACACACAGCTCCATGGTTTCCACCCGCATCTCCTCTGGCATGTCCGAGTGCTGGGGACAGGGCGGGCGACAGACAGAGAGAGAGAGGCTCAGCCCCTGGCCTGGTCTCCAGGCTGGCCTCTCGGTGCCGGTGTGGGCTTAAGGCCCGGACACTGGGTGAATGCCCGGCATGGCCCCGGGCAGAGCCCAGAGAGGCGACCCACCTCCTCACTCAGAGAGTGTGGCTGGGAATGGCGGCTCGGGCTGCTCTAAGGCCCAGGCCCTTCCTCGAGGGCACGAAGCTTCACCAGCACCACGTGCCAGCCCGCAGACGTGGGGAGAGGGCTGGCCCAGGCAGTGGCTGACTAGCAGCCTCAGAGCACACCTGGATCTCAGCCCCGAAGCCCGAAGAGGCAGACCAGCCGCTCTCGACAGCTCACGGTTTCTTCCTGCCTCTCTGCCTGTGGCTCTGCAGTCCGCTTTGCTGGGTCCCTCCCAGCCCCAGGGCTGCAGGCCCTGGGCTTGTCCCCACCCTCTCCTCTCCTCCAGCCATCTGCTCGCCAGGAGGTCCCAGCCGGTTCTGTGGATTTACTTATCTTATATGTGGAGAGGGGCCCCACAATTTCATCCCAGTTTTATCAGTTTGGGGCTCCAGACTACTACATCCAACTGCCTACTTGACAGCCTCACTCAGATGCTGGAAAGAGAACTTGCTTTTCCCGATAAATCCACTTTGAATCTGTGGTTGAAACCCTTCCTTCATGCGGGCCAGGCCTCCGTCTGCCTCACCCACGACTACGTCCACGGTGCCCGGAACAGGGCCCCGCACACGGCGAGTGGCCCAAACGAACTCTTGTTGAATGGATGAATGGATGGAAGAATGATCACCGCCGACTTCCGCATCTCCGGCCCAGCCAGCAAGGCCCCTGTGGACTCCCTCCCACTGGCTCGCCCGCCTCCCTTCCCCGGGCTCACCCGGACCAGAGGGAAGGTCTGCAGTCGCTTATAATCGGCCTCATCCTTCTTCCCCTCTGCTTCGCCCATGGTCCCTCCACTGTGGCCGAGGAGGAGACGGCAGGCTTTCCGGGGCTGCTGGGGCTGGCAGGGAAGACACACGCAGGAGCTTCAGGAAGCAGGCCCTGCCAGCTTGGCGGGAGCAGAGAACCTCTCTCCCCAAGGGGTGCTGTGGAAAACAGGAAAAACCAGGACGAAAGAGTTGGCTTTAAATCCACACATCACAAATTAGAAATGTCTCAGTAACAACTTGACACCTCCCGGTCTTCACTCCTCCGCATCCTTTGCCAAATGGCCAGCAAGCCTGCAGACGGGCGGATGAGTCAACCTGGGAGGCTGGGCCCGGCGGAGCGCCCCCGAGCGGTGCTGCGAGCCCACACTGCCGTCAGCGGGACAGAGGCTGACTGCTGGCCAGGCTGGCGCCAGAGCCGGGAGCTGGCCGGGAACACACAGAGTCTCTGCGTGCCCACTGCGTGCGTGGCCTTGTTTTCCAGCATACGTAACTGAAGTTCCCATCAGGCCGCGGCCCACAGTCCTGGGGTCACAGGAAAGCAAGTGCCTCTGTCACAGGCCCTGGTCTGCAGGAGGAACAGGGACCACGGTGCTCTGTGTCCTTGTCGGCACGCCGGGCTCCCCGGCGCTTCCTGCCCACCGCCCCTCAGGCCGCCCTGCCCCGTCTGGCTGGCCGGGGAGTCGGAGGCTGGGTGTTCCCGCTGCTTCTGCTGCTCCCCACGGCGAGGCCTCGGGCTCAGACTCCTCGGCAGCAACACGAGGGCCGGCGCGTCTGCCTCACGAGGCTGTTCTGAGAATCAGACGAGACCACGCGTGGGAGCCACGCTCACAGGGCCAGGCGCATGGCCGTCCTTCAGCTCGGGGATCGAGTGAGAGCATGCACGTGGCTCTGCCTGGGAAGTTATAAATCGGACGCACACGTACACACTTTTTGTCTTTCCAAATCCAGTTATCTAACAGCAGATGGGGCCTTTCCTGAGGAGACGGGCCTGGGTGCTTAGTGACTAGGAGCATTGCTGGAAATTCTGGTGTTTCTCTTATAATTCAATTTATTCTATAATTCAAAGGTCTTTTTTATCTCAGAAGAAGTGCTAATATAAACGAATACAAACCACCACGTTGTCAAACCCTCTTTAGCAATCCACCCCAACAAATAGAGACGAATGTTATTCCAGCACTTCCCACTTTTCTAAACGAAGTCACTCTCATGGCACAGCCCCCGAGCCCCAGGGACGCCCGGCACAGGGACCGACAGGTGGGCACGGACAAGTGGCATTCACTGGGTGTGCAGGGCGCCGGCCACTGTCCAAAGCACTTCGCGCGTCTGCTCAGCCGGCCGCTGCAGCAAGCCCGCGAGCTCCGGCGGGTCCTGCGCCAACAGAGGCACGAGCTGCAGTGCTACCCACCTGAGGTCGCCCCGCGAGGGGGCAGCGGAGCTGGGGTGTGAGTCCGGCCCCGCTCCAGTGTGGGCACCCCTAACCCTTCACCAGGCCTTCTCAGGGCACGGACACCCAGCAGGCACCCACAAAGCCGACTCTGAGTGCGTGGCCTCTCGTGTGGCTCGTGGGGCTCCTGCCGTGAGACAGATGTCTGATCTCCCCTTCCGGGGTCCACCGTCCCCAGGCTGACCTGACCTGGTTTGGCCAGGCATGGAGCTCTCCGTGTGCTGCCTCTGGCTGCGCGCTCATGCTCCCCCACTCTCCGAGGCCTCAGGAGCCCTCAGTGCCATCCCACTCGGCCCGCTCCCTCGCCCAAGGCTGGCAGCCCGCCACCAACGCCGCCGTCCCACCACGCTGGCATTTTCTGATTTCTGGGTGGACAGATGGCGCCTCTTCTCTCATCAGTTCTGGGCGCTCGCACCACGCAGATATTAGCAGTTTCCGTTTGTCTCCACACAGACGCTGGCCGGTCACCGAGCACAAGCTCACTGTGCTTTCTGCTCCTGCTCCTGATCTCGGGGTATGGTGGCCACATCGTCCCTGCTCGCGGACCTCAGGCCCATCTCCAGGTCCAGGCCTCGCTTCCTCCCCCACGCGACCGAGGGCGCAGGAGGTGGTGGCTGCACCGACGGTCAAAGGGTAGGGGCTTTGGGGTCTGTTTGCCCCCGGATATTTTCAAGTGGGAACAACTTAAAAATGCTGAAGCAGCTGCTCAGGCACCTTCCACCTGCACATTTCAGTCTGAGTCCACTCATCCTCGGGCCAGAAAGTGCCGGTGTGGAGGGTCCGGAAGGGAAGGCAGAGGCCGCCGTGTGCGCACCCGCACTGGGGAGGTCGGGGTCTGTGACCCAGGACTCTGCGTCAGCCCCAGGAATCCCGATGAAGCGGGAGCAGGACCAAAGCCCGTTCTTCAGGAACAAAGGGGAGAAGCCACGGGGAGTCCAGGGGAAGGGGCATCGCCCTGCAGAGTAGAAAGGGTGCAGGACCCGGAGGCCGGGGTTGGGCATGAGCAGCGATTCCGCAGCTGGTGTGCTCCTTCCCCCTCCTCACTTTGCAGCCATGGGTGGGAGCTCCGCCCGAGCCAGCTTCCCCCGCTGCCGCACGGGACGATCCCGTGTTGGCTTCTGAAGGGTGCAGAGCCACGGGTGTGCGTGTGAGCATCTGGAAAACATGAAGCTCTCTGAACGATCACCATCCCGTCGCTCTTCCTGCCGCCACGCCACTGGCCAGGACTCTGTCAACACGACTCAGCCACGTTTGTTAAAGACCATGGTTGCGAATAGCTTTTCATAGCCACTACGGACACTTTGGGGGCTCCGAGGGGATGAACAGTTATTGGGAATGCTCCAAATACGGAGGGGCAGGAGAATTTTTATGACGTGGTCGGTATCTCTGGAGTCCAGCTACAGTCATTCAGGCGTGACTCAAAACCCTGTGGAAAGCGTGCTGCCCAAAATAGAGCTTGGGTTTAATAACTGTATCAATCTTCCCTGCAGATGAGTGTGTACCTGACAGCTCTGAGCCAGAAAGAATCATGTCAGGCCTAAAAGAGACCCTTTAATAATGCAGGTGTGACCGAGACCAGGGCACTTGAGTCTGCGGCTGCTAGGGCTCTACCCACCCCAGGGCCTGCCCTGGCACACAGGGGCCCCTCTGTGTGCTCATGCAGCCCCGTGTCTGAGGGGAGGCTGCTCCTGGGTAGCCGGAGTCACAGGGCTCTTCACCTTTCATGGCCTTGTCAAAGCCAGTGTCTCTTGTTCCACTGTCCCTTGTTCTTTTATGGCACTGACCTCAGTTACCCTTTATTATTTGGCTTCTGAAGCATTTGGGAAGAATCCTTAAGAGGGCTAGGGAATGTGGGAGGGATGTGGGAAAATGAATGGATGCTGGGAAATAAGGTCCGAAGTGTCACCAGCCCCCAGGGGGGGACCCACCACCCAATGCCTGGCACACCCTGGCCTGTACCCTTGACCGCTGCCAGGCAGCTCGGGGGGAGGCAGGCACACTCAGAGCAGGGTGTGCGGCTGGAGTGCAGGCTCCATGGGCAGATCTGAATTCACTACTTGGTCTGTCTCAGACAAGCGTCTACCTGTCAGCCCCAGTTTTCTCATCTGGAAGCTGGGACGAAGAAGAGAGTCCACAGTAAATGTGGACTCTTGTCACTGGTGCAGTAAGATGGGGAGCTCCACTGTCCCTCCTCACACACCAGCCAACTACACGCCCTCGCAGCCGGCCAAACCAGCTGCTGCAAACCAGCTGCTGCGCTCCGAGTCTCCACCCTGCGCGAGCCGCCGTGTCCGCGCTGCAGCAGTTGGGGGTGCACAGTGATGGTGCGGGCCCAGGGCTGGGCCTGGTGGTCACCCTGCGCTTTCCCGCCCGCTCATTTCGTCCCGTGACAAACCATGGAGGCAGCACCAGTCCCAGTTCTCAGACAAGGGGCTGGGGCTCAGAGAGGCTTTGACATGGGCCCAAGGGTGCCCAGGCAGCCAACGACAGAGCCAGGACCTCAACCCACATGGAGTCTGCGGACTCTACCTTTGTGCCCGTGCCCCATCATGAGTGAGTAGGAGACGGGAGAGAAACACAAACACCCTCAGTCCTCCTCACCCCAGTGCGGGCCGGCTCCTGCTTCCACCTGTGTCAGGGATACAGCCTGTGCTCCTTGACCATCCTCCTGCCGTCCCCTGACGTGGCCTCCCTCTGCCTCCGGCCACCAAAGAGCAAAGCTGGTAAGGTGTGGGGACAGGGACCCGGGGTCTGGGGGCATGCATCCGAGACGGCAGCGGGGAGGTCAGGAAACAGGGCTTGGGAGGCCTGGTGTCACGGGTCGGTTTAAAGTGGAGGAAGCGGCAAAGCGTTAGCACCGGACAATTTCACTAAGAGCATCAAAAACTCCATCACCTACTACAAAGGAAAGTTTTAACAGTAAGAAGCAGATGGTTGCAGAATAAAGGATAGTCCTTCTTCAGAAAAGATTGTTACCTTTCATATACACAAAAAGGTTTTTAAAAAAACTGGCCTTATTTTTTCTCATTTTACTGAGGTTCAGTGAAAACTTTTGATGAGCCTTAGACCATGGGGAAGGGAGAAGGAAGGAAGGAGGGAGGGAGTGGAAGAGGGAAGGGAGGGAGGGAGGGAGAGATCAAGGCAGTTTCTTGTCCTGGCCAGAACATCAGCTGGTTAGAGGGTCCCCCCATCGGTCAAGGCTGTGGGTTGGGTGTCCCCGTCGGGGGCAGACAGAGAGCAGCCGATGAATGCACAACAAGGGAGCAGCACATCACTGTTTCTCTCACAGATCAACAAATGGAGTTCAACTGAACGAGGGATTCAAGTTAAAAAATGACATTTTCTTTACGTATAATATGATGTAATTATATAGTATGATGTAACAAGTAACACCAACTCACGTCACACACAGATGTGGATGAAGCCCCAAATGTCCCGGTCGAGACACAAAGCACAGCAGAAAGCCATGGCCACCGCAGCTGTTCACTCTGCCGCGGACAGTGGGCTCCGCAGTCTCCCACCGCCCCCTTCCCACCGAGGGGCCCGGATCTGAACGCAAGAGACTGAGAGTGACGTTATCACAAACACAAATTGGAGTTAGCGGAGACTTATTTCAAAAAACATCATTCACAATCGCGCACACCTGGTGGCATCTCACGCCGGTCGTGACTTAGCAGCGAGCCGTGAGCCTGGAGAGCCACCAGGGGGAGGAGGACTTCCTTCCGCCGTAGACGCCCCAGAGCATAAAGTCCGGCGTGTGGCACACAGCAGGAGACCAACAGATGTCTACACTACAACTGAATTATAGTTCATTGGCCCCTGCGGGGGCGAGGGCGTGCCACTTCATTCCACACTACGTGCTGAGCGCTGACGTTAAGCAAGGCGACAGGACGGGCGCTCCACCTGTGGGGCCTCATGGGCTCCCCGATAACTGTCAGACGGGCGCTGTGACCCCTACGTTTCTGATGGCCATGCGGGCTGAGGAAAGGGAAGTGACATTCCACTCAGCTAATATGTGGAGGGGCTAGGGTATGATCGGGTGTGTATGACTTCAAGCTTGTGCCTTTCCATCTACTCCACGCCAGGCGAGAGACAGTCCCTGCTTTCGAGGAGTGCACCATCGGGGAGACCGGCACACGCACACGAGGAGCTGACTGTGGTTCAAGGCAGGAAGCAGTAGGTGCCACAAGACAGGTGCATAGACAGAGGAAAAAGGAGAGTTCTAGAGGGGACAGGGAAAGGGCAGTAAGAACAGCTTGGGGGGCGGGGCAGTGTTTGAGTCGGGCCTTAGGAGGTGAGAGAGGAGGGATCCCGACAGGTAGACAAGGTGAGGGAGACCTTCTGGGCAGGGAGCAGCAAGCAAAGTAGAAAACTCCAAGTGTTGTCTGTTGGAGTCCAGAGTCCGATGAGGCTGGAGGGCAGAAGCTGGAACAGGAGGAGGGAGGAAGGCCAGGCAGAAAAAGCAGCGTCAGGTTGTGGAGGCATGGGAGGGCCCGAAACCCAGGCCTATGCAGTGTGCATATTTGTAGTGGGGAATGAGGAGCCCTTTGGAGTCTCTTTGGGGCTGATGACGTGGTTGTGTTTGGGGGGCAATTATTCTGTTAATATAACTGAGTTACTGGGAGGAGGGACTAGAGGCAGGGACACCAGTTAGGAAGCTACAGCAATGGCCCAGGTGACAGACATTAAAGATGAGAACACAGTGGTGGCTTCTGAAATGAAGGGATGTGAGATCCTTGCTGAGGCAGAATCAAAGCAGCTTGGGAACGGACTGAGTGGGAGGGGTGTGGCAGAATGACGCAGGACGGCGCGATACCCCAGGAGGATGGTGACGGCCCTGGGAGACACAGGATGTCTCGCCTGGAGTGGAGTAGATGGAAAGGCATCCGTGTAATGGACGGATGGGGAGAGGGCAGGCCAGTCTGACTTTAGAACTGCTGAGTTTAAGTTGCTGGCAAGACATGCAAATGGCGGTGTCTCATCAGGAGTAGGGCATGACAAAACCAGGGACCATCAGGGGTGGAAGGGAAGCCGTGGGGTCCAACCGCCACATCAGGGCGCCAGTCCATCTCTACCCCACCCCTGCCCAAGTATCCCTCCCAGGGGAACCCGGAAGACAGATCGGAGATGGAGATCCGGACTGGAGGATCAGAGGGAGAAATGGCCGTTCACACTAAGGGAGCTCGTGGCACTTCTGAGGGGGAAAATGTGGGGATGAGACAAAGGAAGGAAAGCAACAAATACTGACCCTACTGCACCGGGCTCTTCACACTTCATAGTATCCCGAGAACTCCCCGAGGAGACCCTCTGCCGCATCCCAATTTTACGCCAGCCCAGGGGGGCTGGGTAACTTGCTCGAGTTCTGCCACTGGGAATCCCAACCAGGTCTGTCAAGTTCGTTTCACCTGATTCCTCCAATGGGAAGCGCGTCCTCAGGGAAGTCTACAGCCGGGTCAGAGAACCACATCCTTGAACGTCAGTGCCTAAGAGTCTTTAGAGATCATTCGGCCCAACTTCTCGTTTACAGATAGGGAAACTGAGGCCCAAAGAGGGAAACGACCAGCCTGGAGTCCCAGCACGTCGCCTACTGTCTAAGTCAAGAGGTCTGGGTCAAGGTTCTGGCGACCACAGGCCCAGCCTCGGGTGGGAGGAATTACCCCGCAAAAGGTGGGGGGGATCAAGGTGCTCGGGGCGGGGATCGGGTCGGAGAGTATAGGGGAACGCAACGCTGGACCGGGCCTCGATAGAGGAGGGGAGCAGAAGCGGCACGCCGAATCACAACCGCGAATGTGTCACCCCCGAGCTCGCAGGTCTCCTAAGTGGGAGGATGGGGGTTGAGAGGACCGGGGGCTGGGGACCAGCAGGGAGGAGACTGGGGTGGGGCCTCCGTGGTGGGCGAGGCTCTACGGCCCGCGGTGCTTCCCGCTCCCCTTCGGGCCGGCCCTCCCCGCCCGGCTGCCCGCCGAGCCCCGGGGCCTCACCTGCTCCCGCGGGGGCTGGAGCCCGGGCCGCTGCTAGCTCGCCCCCGCCAGGGTTGTCAAGAAGCAAAACAAGAGTGTCTTAGCAACAGCAGGGAAGTCCTACCCCTCACCGGACGTTGACAAAAATTTCACTTCTTATTGGTGAATAGAAATGTCCTTCAATATTGAAGGGCCCTACAACGTAGAGGTTGGTACGGAAGGGGGCGTGGCTTAGGGGCCAGGGGGCGGGGCTTCGTTTATAGTCGTCTTAAGTGGGCCTGAGGAGCCAGGGACAAACAGAAGTCGTTTTAGAGAAACAAACTTTTAAGAGCAGTATTGCCTTGGGAGTTTCTTCTAATCATTTGAAGTAACAAATGCATTTTGTTGGTGTCGTGACACTGAGGTGCTACTTTATTAGGATCTCAAAAGCCTAACAATAACTAGCATTTAAGTAGGATTCGTAACCCCGCCCGAACTACGGTGTCAGGAGGCTAAGGCGCTTGTTAAAGGAAAGCATCAAGGTACAGCTCCTTGAGAATGAACTAAATATTTTCACTGGAGCACACCTTCCTCTAGCGGCCTAATCCTAGTCCCTAGGCGCCATCGTACCATCTAATTCACGACACGTTGTCCAGAGCCTGCCTTTCTTCCCCTGAGGAGGGAAGATTAATCTGAGGGTATTAATACAACTCTGGAAGGGACAAGAACCTGCAGCTTCAGGTTTGATTGGTGGATCAAAGGTTCAGTCGGGTACTGACCATTTAAACATTTACTTTCTCGTGGTGGGTACTCAAGTGAAACCTCGTTCCCCATTCACCAGCACCTACGGGGCAGTCAGCCGTGGCCAGGCTCTGGAGATTCAGAGAAGAGTAAGATGAGAACCTTGGTCCCCGAGAAGGCACAGCCCGCGCGGGGACTGCTGTGTCAACAGAAGAGACACAGAATAAGTCATTCTACCTGCATGCTGGAAGAGGAGGGGGCAAGGTGCTGGTTCTCTCCAAGGAGGGAGAAACTAACTCTCAGAAAAGGTGGTGTTTGAGTTGGCTGAGTCTGTACACGACCAGTGAGCTAACGAGGGGGAGAGCACAGTTCACTGGGGCACTTCTTGGCTCCTTGAGGCCTGCGTGGAGGGTGAATGTGGTTCAAACGGGAAGGGGTGGTGAGAGAGGAGAGGGGAAGGTGCAGAGGGAAGTGGGGACACAGAAGTCAGAAAGGCCCTCTCCTGGTGGCTCAGTTGGTCGTGGTGTCATTCCGTACACCAGAAGGTTGCAAGTTCAATGCCCAGTCAGAGCACACACCGAGGCTGCAGTTTGGATCCCTGGTGTGGGGCGCATATGGGAGGCAACCAATCAGTGTTTCTCTTTCTCTCTTCT
>PVIA01014717.1:0-25801 GCA_004024845.1 Tonatia bakeri | reverse complement strand
AAGAGGACTTTTTTTTTTTGGTTTTCTTTCTTCTTTTTTTTTTTTAATGCAAAAGCTTCCCTTAGGTCTGTAACTTAAACACTGCCCATCTGCTCGAGCCTCCCTGGCCTGGATTTACAGCAAATCCGAGATTTCGTTTCTCAGAAAACGCAGCCTCGAGCGGGTGGAGAGAGGAGGGCTCTCGCCCGCCTTCAGGGGGAGGCGTCTGTGTCCGGAGCTGAGCCCCCAAGGGCAGCAGGACCGGGTGCACCCTGCTGGGGGCCTGAACCTGCGTCCCCGAGTGCCAGAGAGCACTGCACGTCACTCCGAAACGCCCGCCCGGTGACCTGGTGTTCGCGCCTGGGGCCTGGGGAGAGCTGGCAGGCCCCACGCTCCCCAGGGTCCGCTGCTCACCACCTCCGGCCGCGAACACTTCCGGCCGGAAAGGAAGAGCCTTTCTTCCTTTACCTTCCGAGAAAACCCTCCCTTTCTCTTCTCCTCCAGGTTCGGCTCCAAAGGTTCCTGTTGAAACGTCGCCGATTGAAGTCGCACCTAAGGGCTGCAGAGGCCCGAGGAGGTCTCGCGGCTCCCTGCTTGGCTGCCTGTCTCGGGGTTCCCCTTCATAAACACAGCCCCACAAACGTTCCCGCCACGCCCACAAAAGCATTTCACGCGCTCTTGAAACAAGGGTCTCGCAGCCACCCGCGTTTCAGGAGCGCGTGGTGACCACAGTTTTACGAGGAGGCCCTGGAACGAGGAGGAGCCACTCGGGAGGCTCGGAGTGCAGAGCGTGGAGCGGATTGGCCGAGCCAGAGGCAGGGGCGGGGTTTATGGGGCGGCACAGCCAGCCAGAGTGCGCCGCCCGGGGGCAGGGAGGCGGGCGAGGCCGCGAACGGAGACCCTGCGAGGCGCGCCTCTGCAGGCCGCGTGCAGGTTGCACGTAGTAAAGAGAAAAATGCTGGATTTTACAGGAAAATAATATTCATAAATCTCCCGCAGTGAATTACAGTATAACTCAGAGCTGTCTTTGTTTTTCTGCTGCGACGAATTCAATTCTGTTTCCAGTATAGAAACGATAAACACGAGACCCAGAGTGGAAACCCCCACCCCCTTTCACTCGGCGAGTGTTTACGGCCAATTCACAGCTGCGCCCCGAACGGCTTCGGAAACAGCCCTGTGCTCCCCGCCGTTCCCGGGCTGGAGGAGGTGCACCGGGCTGCTTCTTGCAAGCAGCTGCTGAGGGGCCACGAGGGGACCTTCTTGGGCACATGTGTCCCCATGCTGGGGCACCTTGTCCTCGGACAGGGGCAGGGCTCCCGCCCACGGGCTCCCCTAAGGGAAGTGGTCCCAAAGAAGCCTGCTCTGGCCTGGCCTGGCCAAGGGGAACACAGCTGGATCCTTTTTCTGTTCTGATGTCATGGGACAGTGGCTTGTTTTCAAAGAGGAGGGAACCAGTTTCCATATTTTAGACATTTGCAGTGATATTGAGATGCTAATCTTTTGTTTGTTTGCTTTATTGCTCCCTGAAGGCTTCATTTTCTTCGAAAGAGCTCTGCTGCTGGGTGGAGACCCCAGCGCTGCCTCTTAGCGGAGGCCCAGCCTCTGTGGCTCCCCCTTCAGTGGCACGCGGTGCCCAGCCCGGGCTGTGGAGGCTGACATACGCTCAGTGACGTGACTGGTCTGGACGTCCCCCGATGAACTGGGGTGGTGGCCCTGTTGCTCCCAAGGTCACAGCCCCTCGATGGCGTACAGCCACACAGTGGCCCACTCCCAGCTGCACTGTCCCCTCCCTGAGCGAGTGGCCGGCACACCGTCGGGTGCTGGGCGGTGAAGCACCTTGCATCACATGTATGTGCCGCTCGGTAACTCGCAAGTGAACGTGATGACGATGTGTAGGCACAGATTATCTCCACCTCGATGTGGGGCTCCGGCCACAGGCCTGCACGCTGCCCGAGGACTGTCCGAAGGGCCCCAAGCAAGGACAGGCTGTCCTGCTGGAGCTGTGTTCACATTCTCGGCTCCGTGCCCTGCCACCCCGCGCCCATCCATCCACGGTCTTCCTCAGTGACCAACTCGGGCCAGAACAAGGGCCCCAAGTCCTGGCCCCACCCCTTCCCCCCAGGCAAACTGCTGTTTTCTTTCTTCCTGGAGCTGGGCGTCCACCACCTGGGGTAAAAAAGCGCCCCCAGCCCCCGGCTGGAGAAGAGGACCAAGAAAATAAGGCCCGCAGTCCTGCAGTTCATCCAGTGGCCTGTGCCCCGAAGCGATCTGTTATTCCTGCGTCTATCTGCGTACGGCCTCATGTCTGGGCTCTAACCAGAGCGCACTCACACGGCACGCGGGCCGCAGACCCTAGCCAAGCCTGCCCGCAAGGCCCTACCCAGCCCCCCACCCCCACCCCAGTCTGACAGCCACGTGACCCAAGGTCCTGGATCAAAGGATCTCTCTCCACCCTCCCCAACCAAAGCCAGAAAACTCCTATTTGGTTGGCAATTGCTTAATGGAAAAGGGACCCAGTACATGTTTTGGTGTTTGGGGGAGGAGGCGGGGGGAGTTTTGGCTTTACACCTTACCTGTTAAGTTTCCCTCCCATTGCAACTTCTACAGCGAGGTTGCAAAACCACTTAAAGCCAACGGTCACCTCAGGAAGGACACTCGTGCTAGGGAAGGGACAGGCCAGGTTCCAGGGCGAAGTCACACACGTGCACACACGCGGCGCACCCTGGTGGCACACGGCTGAGTGTGGACTGAAGAGACACTTTCTGATCGGCGTCGGGCGTGATGAGAGGAACACGCGGCTCTCTGTGGAAGTATGCCATTAATAATTAAGCCCCACGATCATTACCCCAGGATATTATTCCTTCAATATCTCTTGCAAAGGCAATATGATTACATATGAATGATATCAATTTTCTACCAACAAAAAAGTCCGCAGAAATAGGAATTGAATTACACTGTCCAATTTGCTGTAAAGTTCACAGTATGGGAAGAAATTAATCAGCGCCGCCGCCACCCTCCCTTATGGGGACATAAAGTGATGTGAGCTTCCATTTTTAATCAAGATGCATAGCGCTTTCACGAAGACTGACTAATAACACTATGATCAGCTGAAAGCTACTGACATACTAAGAACGAAAATTTTGAGGAGTGTATTTACTGACTTTCTCTTTCTCCAAAGTCTCCGTTGGAATCGTTACAAAGCAGAGGCGGGATTTTGAGGCAGAACACAGCCCGAGCACCGCACCAATTTGTCTTCGGGACATGAACGGGCTCCGGAGCACGAGTCTCTGGAAGGTTCCGTGGAGGCAGACGTGCGGTATCCAGGCACAGGGTGGGGCGGGGGGCTGGGGCACCAGGGGGCCTCCGGGTTACCTTTCCGGCACCTCTTTGCCCTGGAGAGCCTCAGGGGTCCGCCGCGCATTTCTCAGGGAGCCGTTTGCTGGACCAGAATGCCTGGAAGACCAGAGGACGGACGCTCTGCAGCCACATTTTGAACTCGGCGCCCGGGCTGCCGCTGAGCCTGGAGGCGGCGGGGCACAGACAAGGTTGCCGGGAGGCAAACGCTTCGACTGCTGTGCAAACAGGCGTCTCTTCACTGCAGGCCCACACCACGCGGCTGCCCAGCAAGCCGGCGCCTCATCTCGGCGTGTCTGCAGCCAACCCAACAAGCTGTCCATCGGCGGTGGCGACCCCGGACCCAGGACACCAGGCACAGCCTCACCAGCCCAACCAGACGGTGCGATCGCCACTTCTCTGCTCTTCCCGCAACAAAAAGTTACCACGTGTTCACTCTAGAAACTTGTAAATGCAGGCAAATAACAATCTTCCAAAATGCCCCCGCCCCCTCCGCAGAGGTCCTATCTGTTAACAACCCTTGTGCGGGCTTTCCTCCGTCACACACACTCACACCTGCGCGTGCTTTATCTGCACACACACAGGTGGGGCTGTCACCAAATGCTCCCACTGTTATTACTTTTAAAACTTAATTTTGAATACTAAGTCGTATTTGTGGTCCGAAAACCAGAAAATGGAATCTCTTCTTTGCCAGAATCAGTTTGTTGCGAGCATTCCCCGCCCAGGCTGTTAGCGTTTCATAAACGTGTTTTTTCCGCAGCTCCAGAACGCAGCGCACACGGGTGTGTAGGAAGTGACTTCCTGAGCCGCCACCCGCCGCGAAGAGCGGTCAGGTGCGTTCCTGGCTTTCCGGTTTGCGGCCACTTGAGCAACGGACGCTCCTGAGTCTGCTTCCTGCCTCTGGCTAGACTGTGGGGGGTGGTTTGGGGAGACACCCCTGTTCCCAGCCCCCAGCTCGGGCCTCTGCAGCCAGACCTAAGGGCTGAATGGGATGAGAGCCTCTCCGGGTCGGGGGTCTCTCTGGATTTGACAGCCCCCAGAGCCTGGCATGTCCCATCTCAGAGCACCACGAACAGCCACTGGACGGCTCTGGAAGAGCCATCTCTGTGGCCCCGGCCGGGCAGTGTGGTGGGCTAGAGCGTCATCCTGCACACCAAAGGTGGCAGGTTTGATTCCCAGTCGGGGCACGGACAGGAGGGAACTGACCCATGTCTCTCTCTCTCACATCGAAGTCCGTCTGTCTGTCTCTCTTTCTGAAAACGCATAAACATGTCCTTGGGTGAGGATCCATAGCAGAGAGTAGCCGCCACCCCTGCACACCCCGAGACCTGCAGGAATGGGCGCCTCCCTCTTTACCTCGACCTCAGGGGCCGCGGGGCTGGAACCAGGTCTTCTGGCCTGTGCCCCTCTCAGGGCTTGGGCCTCCTCCCTGCTCACCGTCTGCATCCCGGCGCCCTCTGTTCAGGGCGGCTCGGCGTCCTGGGAAGGCCGAGCTCTCCCTGGCGCAGCTCTTCTCTAGGACCCACACGCCCTTCCTCTTCCCTCGTCCCTTCTCTGTGCCTGCCTGTCACCAAACACTCTCTTCCCTTCCGTCTCCTGCAGCACCCCTGTGCTCTCTCTGCCTCTCCGTGTCGCCCCCGTCTCTCTCTCCGTCTCTGTCTCTCTCTCTCTCCCACCCACTCTTGCCCAGGCGGTCCCCCCCCCCCGAACCCCGCACCTGGTAGACCTCTCCTCCCGCCCAGCCCCAGGGCTCGGCACACGATAAACTCCTCCCTTTCCTCCCCTGCAAATGTCTCTCCCTCTGGGAAGCTTCCCTGACCTTTCCAGACAGAGGCGAACACGTCCCCTTGGGGGCCAGCGGAGTGCACAGCCGTCTGTCTCCTGCACCAGGCTGTGGGACCCCTTGGGACCAGGGCTCGGGGCTCTTGTCGCTGGGCTTAGCACAGAGCCTGGTGCAAAAGAGGCAGGGAGTGCAGGCTTGGTGGGCACTGGGCTTAAACAGGAGTGTCCTCAGAGCAGACAGCTTCTCCAGGCCTAGTCGGGAGCAGCCACGCCAACAGAGCTGTGACCACAGCTGAGCACCAGGGGCCACCTCGGAGGAGAGTGCTGGGTCTTCCGTGCACACCTGGACCCAGGGTGGGTCCTTATGAGTCGGGAGACCCCAAGTAGTCCCTTCCTGATGAGCCGCTGCCTGCCCTGCTGTCTCGTGGGGGAGTCATGTCCCCCACGGGGCAGGGGTGGGGTAGAGTCCCCGGTAGGTACCCACACAGCGTCTCGCTCAGCATACTCTGCTTGCCACTGGCACGGCTGTTCTTGTGCACTCGGTCACTCCTGTGATCGACAGCATCGTGTGCCCCCCAGAGGTCCCCCTCTCGGTGCCCAGAACCCGTGAACGTGTCACCTGTCTCAGCAAAGGGACTTCCCAGAGTGGTTGAAGGACGCTGAGGTGGAGAGAGCCTTCTGGAAGCGTCGATGGGGTCACGAGGGCCCTTGCAAGGAGGCAGGAGGCTGAGAGAAGCAGCAGGAGGCAGGGAGAAGAGTCGGAAGATGGTGACATCGAAGACAGAGAAGGGGCCGCAGACCTGAGAGTGCAGGAGGTTCCAGAAGGGGGAAGAGCGAGGTGAGGGAGTCCATTCTCCCCCGGAGCCTCCAGAAGGATAGACCCACCGTAGACCCCGAGGCCAGGGCTCTGGGGAACACACAGGTGGTATTTGAAGTCACCGAGTTCACGGTGATGTGTTACCACAGCAGCACCAGGGGACGCACAGAGCTCTCTGGGCAGAAACGTGCCCTGGGTCCCCACTGCCCACAGGGGACAATGCAGTCTCCTGACCGGGGCATTCGGGACCGCCCTGGCTTCAGAAGCCCTCGGAACCAAAGCTGACCTCAGCTTCCAGCGCCGCCTCAGTCGGACAGGCCATTTGACACGGGGAAGAGTACCCAAAATGGGGGCTCCCAGGCATCCAGAAGCATGAGGCCAGTCCCCCACCATCCACCCGCCCAGCTGGCAGTTGGGATCTACTTGCCCCGAGGACACCCGGCCACTCCCGCCCCAAGCTCCCAGCAGCTGCCCCAGCCTTCCCTTCCCGCAGTGGACCCTGACATCCTCCCGGGCCCCGTGTCCCTGGTGCGGCCCTCTGGTCAGCGCAGACGGTAACCCCCACATGCGCAGGTCCACAGGGGCTCCTGTCTCTTCTCCCCTGGGTCCACACCCGCTGGACACAGGCCCTTCTTCCTCCTGCGTCTCAGGGACCCACAGGGCCTGGCCCACTGTCCCCACACAGCAACCTTGGGCACAGATGGGTGGGCTGGTCGGTGGGGGAATGACCTACTCCCAGGACGTAGAGGCAGGCACAGGGCGGGACATTGACCAGCCGAGTCCCACCTGACACTCCGGACGTTTCCGTCGGAGACCCCAGGAGAGCAGGAAACGCGGGCGGGCCCCCAGGGCAGGCGACCTACTCCGATCCCTCCGAGATGTGTGCGCGGTCTGACCCCCACACGTCTAGAACTATGGGGCGTTCCCACAAGCACATGGAACATCCACATTAATTTTTAAATAAAACCTTTCTTTAAAGTGACACAGTAAACAGCAGGCAGCAGAAAATCTATAAACAATGGCCCATTTTGTTTGTTTTTTAAAGAAATGGCTCAGCATCGCAGCCCCTGCACCCACAAGGCCCACGATTTCCGCCCGCCTGGGCGGAGGCGGTTAAACGCTAACAGCCGAGCTGTGTGTAGAGGGCCTTGCAGGGTGAAATTAATGATTTATTCCTTTAAAGACAGGGTGGGATCTATCATCGGCGTGATAAGTGGCACAGTGTCCTCTATCTGCATATGACCATGTAGCCTGGCAATCTCTGGCAGTGAGTATGGGAAAAAATCAATTTTCCCTGGTTTCAAGCATATCTCCCGAGTCTGAGATATGTCTGGGCTTGTTTTTCAAATTGCGGTAAGTGGCTCGGCCGCTCACGGGGAGCCCGCGGAGGTGAGCGGGGACCCGCGTGCGTCCCTAGAACCCTGGTCTGCAGCCCGCCCTTCCCAAGGGGCGGCGCCGCCTCCCCGGGCGGGCGGCCGGGCTGGGCCTGGGTGTGGGCGCAGGGGCCACCGCCAGCACCACCACCGCCACAGCCCAGTTTTCCAGACAAACCCCGCCCAGCGGCAGGTTCTTTCCCTCGTTGCTCTTCTGTTCCTGGGGGGCGGGGGGAGCTGAGGGTCCCTGGATGTGCCGGAGGGGGTGGCACGCTCCCGCCGAGAGACACAGCAGCCTCTCCTGGGTGTTTTGGGGGAACCAAGGGCACAGCTTTTAAGGCGTGTTTCTTCCTGCTTTCCTTTCTAAAGAGATTTTTTTTTTTTTTTGCAAAGCTCGTGTTCTTTGGAAACCCCACGGCTTCTCGACGTGGGGTTTGAGGAGCCCAGAGTCCTCCCCCTGTTCCCTGCCTCCCTACCCAGGTGCCCAGAAGTGAGAACGCGGGGAACGGGGGAGCCCACGCCGCATTCCCGGGGGCGGTGCTCTCCTGCCGCTGTCCCAGAGCGCCAGGGCTTTGCGCCCGGTCCTTCCAGGGACCCAGGCCCTGCGATGCGCGGCTGGACCGGAGACGGCCGTGGCCCAGTCTCAGGTGCTGTGGGCCAAGAACGTGGCAACCTTGGTAACCTGCCTCTCCCATTCCCCTGTGGTCCCGGAACCTTCCTCCCCGGGGTGCCCGAGATCGTCACAGACCCAGCTTGAGAAAGACGGTGACTTTAGAGCTGCCCCGAAATCCTGAGGAAACACGGGTGATGGGAGTTTCTCCCGAGGAGCCACCATGCCCAAGACCCAAAGGTCAGCTTGGAGGAGACAGGGCCACGGAGGAGTAGCCCCGGTCAGCCTGGGGTCAGCGTGGGGAGCGGGGGAGGTGGAAGGTCAGAGGGCACGGCTGTGCTGGAGGCGGGAGTTTGGAGGACACCGTGGACCCTTCCCCACTGCCGTGCACAGCAGGGCAGTCATGACCGGCTAGGATCGTGGAGGGTGAGGCCCTCCTGCCGTGCGCGCCTTACAGCTCTCTCTGCCGGGACTCCTCTGTCCTCTGAGGCAACTCGAGCGGAGCCGGGAGCACGGCCCCTGGTGTTTCGGACGTAGCCAGTAAATGTTAAACATCCCTTTAGTTTATGACGGCTCTGCGTGCTTCCTTAGCCCATAAAAGTCACCTCTGTCTCCAGTCTCCACCCTGCAGGGCGCTAACCCTGCATGCTGTCCTCAGTGCCGTCCCCGCGTGGGAAGGAGCCTCTCACAGCATCCTCGGGCATCTCGGGGAAGTGGCCCTTCCTCCCCTCTGCTCCCCAAAAACTATGAGTTATTAGTACAGGGGGTAAGTAGGCCGGATGTACTGTTAAATCAGAAAGCAGCAATCCATTCGCTTTCCGGCAATTATTTCATTTCTGAGCCCCAAGCAGACCTGAAGCAGACGTCCAGCAATACGGGAAGGAGCCGGCCCACACACAGAAATGCCAGGAGCTCTTCGAAAAGTGTGGTCGGGACCCTCCAGTGAGCCGCTCGACCCTCATGCCGCCCCTTCACTGGCCTGGACGTGGGCAGAGTGGCACCCTGGGGTGAGGCCATTGGGCCTGTCTCGGCACCATCCAGTCCGGTGTCTGTGGGTCCATTTGTCCCACAGCTACTGGCTGAGCTCCGCTGGGTCTTGGGGGCTGTTCCCGGTGCTGGGGTGCCCGGCTCCCCCACCCCAGTGTTCACTTTGCACTTCGGTGAAGCAAAGTGATATGCAGGGTGCACACAGGGCGTGACTGCAGATGGGGGGCAGGGAGGCAGCAGGACGGTCATGGGGCGGGGTGGTCTGTGGTTTGCAGGGGGGCGTCGGGAAAGGCCACTCTGTGCCAGTGGTGCCCGAGGGCATGCTGGAAGGAGGCTACTGTGGAGCTGCAGTGTCGGGGCAGAGCAGTGGCTGGGGGTCTGCTGGAGTCCCGGCCCTCTCCCCAAGTCCACGTTCAGTGGCGCCACCTTGGTAGCTCCAATCTGCCGTGGTGGGAGTATTTACCCCAGGAGATTGCAAAGCACCACCCATCAGGGCTCACCCCTGGGCTCCATCCCCTACCCGGTGCCGGGACCAGTCTGGCCAGAGGATAGCGAAGGGGAGCGAGCAGGAGACAGGGCCAGCAGGCGAAGAGGCCCCCGACCGGTGTGAGAACCCAAAGTCCACCAGAGGAGGGCAGAACACTGGCCCCGAGCACGTGCACACCCTGAACCCCAGGAGCTATAACCACATTTTCTAACACGGCCAGAAGAACCAGCAGACGTCATTCAGCTGACGATCCCCAGGATAGCCTGGGTTCCCGAGGGCCCCCCGGAGTCACAGGGCCCCTGTACGTGGAAGAGGGAGGCAGGGGAGTCAGAGGAGAAGGCAAGAGACGGGCGCCGAGCTCCCAGCAACTCGGCCGCAAGCCAAGGAATGCAGGCGCGCCTCTGGAGTGAGAGAGGGCAAGGAAGCAGGCCCCAGGAGGAACAGGACCCTGCTAGCACCTCGGTTTTCACCCCAGGGGACCCACTTGGGATCCAGAACTGTAAGGTGACAGACGTGTGTGGTTCTGGCCTCGCAGTTTGCGGTAGCCTGACACAACAGCAGGAAACTCATCATCGTTAGAGAATCAGGCTTGTACTTGAGGCCTGGGCAAGGCTCCCGAGGGCCTGAGGGAGGGCAGCACAGCCTGGCCTGTGTTTTGTCGGGTCCTGGCGGCCGTGTGAGGCGGAATGAGGGGGAACAGATGCTGGAGCCCATCAGGCCGGCCGGGGGGAGAAGCAGCACGCTTTCCAGCTCCTCAGAGCCGGCGCCCATGGGCATTAGCAGCAGATCAGCTCCGCAGGCGGTGGGGGGCTGCAAGGGGGACCTCAGTCCATGATGACACCAAGATCTGTGGCCTGAGCCAGGAGGGTGTCGACTTTTACTGAGAAGGGGTGGCAGGGGACCACCAGGTGTGAGGGGTGTGGAGGCCTGGGTCAGTCTGAGTGGCCCGTTTATGTCCAAATGTAGGGACAGGTCCGGGACCCAGAAAGGAAGCACGGTCGACGGAGAAGCCGAGATGCAAACGTCAGACACTCTCAGGTGGCGGGGGAGGGCCAGACACCGCCCAGTTCGATGCCCTGGGCGCTCCGTGGACGCGGCCCCAGGGCCTGTGGGGGCATGACCCCGTGCCAGAGCTGCGGTGATGGGTTTGCGCTGATCGATGCCACCAAATGAATTCCCTCCACCTTGCACGTGGGCACTGCCATGTGGGCCAGAGTTGGCGGAAGCGCCACAAGCAAAGTTGACCATGAATGCCTGTGTATCACGTCCAGGTGGTCTGGCAGGGCGCCCCAGGGGTCGGCGCAAAGCCTGGCTTCATTTAACATCTTTGTTAATTATCTGGAGGGGAAGACGAAGACTTGTTAATTAAATTCACAGACACTACAAAATTGGGAGGTGTCGAGACCACCACGGATGGCAGAGAAATCGTTCAAAGAGCCCGGAAATGCGGACGAGAAAGAAAACAGGACCCAGTGTGGAAAACTGCGGGATTCACCCAGAGGGCAGTAATCCAAAACACTGGAATTCAAGGGGCAGTGGCAGCCAGGAAAGTCGAAATGCTAAAAAAGGCCAGTGAGCGATGTCGGACCGCCAGTGAGAGAATTCTGGGGTGCTGTTCTGCAGGGCCGAGGTCCAGTGTGAATGCACCCCACTCTCACAGACCTCCTTAGCCTAGGACTCGAGCTCACCCCTCTCTTCCCTTCTCTCTCTGCACACACGCACACACGTGTGCACACTCACACACGCACGCTCCAACCTACCTTGCCTGTGATGTTTCTGTTGCTGGTGGCTGGAGTTGAGGGTGAGGAGCGTCAGCCGAGCGCTCCACTGGCTGCCCCAAGCGCCTCGCTCTGCGAGGGCAGTAAGTGCCAGGCCACGTGGCACCCTCCAGAGCAGGCGTGTGTGCCCAGGCCGGGCCGCCGAGGCCTCATAAACCCATAGTTCAGGGTGGGCGGAATGGGAGCCCCCCGAGCCGCCTTTGGGAGGACAACAGCCAGGGTTCCGGGCGAGGTTGAAGCCGAGTCCTTGAGGGAAAGCATGAAGCCACCGGACATTTGTGGCAGGTAAGGTGACGGGACCAGCCTCACCCCCTTCACAGGGAGGGAGGGCGCTGAGGTCCACCCCAGCAAAGCGAGGTGCCCGATCACAAGGCCAGACAACGGGCGAGCCACGAATTTGAACTTCAGAGCCAGAGACCAAAACCACTAAACAGCACTGAATCCCAGAGGATGGAGACAGCCAACAGGTGATTCCCTTCGATTTGGCCCCCTTTGGTGACGGCACAGGAGTTGTCCCTGGGCACCGGGCCGCTGCAGCTGGGGGGGGCCCTGCAATGCTCCGATGACAGCCTTCGCTGCAGACCGACCCAGCAGCGTCCCCATGAGTTTTTGACTCTGTGAGCCCTATCGCGAAATACTGGTGAGTCCCACAGTGCATGTGGATTTCTTTGTTAAATACAGGGCCAGCAGAAGTAAGGCCTGCCTGAGTGTGGTGGTGGTGGGGGGGGTAACAATATGGGTGTGATCCTCTATCATTTTAATTTAAACATTTCACCCAAAACATCATACAGTGTGCTTGAGTGTGACAGTGCTCTGTTACAGAACCACATGCTGATGATTTTGTGATAAAAGACTTTCTAATAGAAAGGGGCATTATTTGTGCTGCACCCTGTACCTGGACCATGGCACCACCATTCATGACACTGTGTCTGTCACACCACTGGACAGCGGCGGTCTCCAACCCACAGACGTGGACGTCCCGTTTACTTCTCGTCAACCCGTGGGCAGGCCCTGCGGACATGAGGACCATGGTGGGGCCCTGGTTTAGGGAAGAATTCCCACACCAATGAGACAGTGTGTGTGTCGTAGGCTGAATAGTGTCTCCCCCAAGTTTAAGGCCACCTGGAACATCAGAATGCGAGTGTATCAAAGGAGAATGGACAGGCAGTGTCCTGGGCAGACAGTGTGGGCCAGCGCCGGGAGGGGGGCCCACCCATGATCCTACCACCCCTTCCCGGAAGTCCTCCTGCAGACAGACAGGACAGACAGAGGGCAGGAAGCCAGGGCAGAGCCGGGGGCAGATGATCACACAGAGCCCGTCACTTCAAAGTCTTAGCTTGGAGGTCCCAGGGGCCCTTCCTGAGGATGAGAAGACTCTGGAAGACACTATTTGGATTGTTGATCTTTTTCTCAGTCTTGGCAATTTTAGGTGGCGTTCGCCTGAGGCTACTGAGTGTGCATTTGTCTGTTCTCCCTTTTTTACTGCTGTTTGTGTTCGGTTCCTCGGCTGTGTCTGAATCCTGGTCCCTCAGAAGCAGGGACACTCAAACAGCCTCCTAATTCCTAGAAGCTATTTCCCACCAAGATGAGGAAGCCTTGCCGGGGAGAGGAGCCCTCCAAGACGGGAGAACAGATTTGATTGCGGACTACCAGCGTTCCCGGCAGAACAAAAGGACGGAAGCGGAGAACAGATGGGTGGGTGTTTGGTGAAGGCTCGTGATCCGTGCGAGCAGAGCAGGCTGGGCCCCTCCCCTCTGTTTTTGATGCGTCGGGGTGTGATGTGATATGATATGACAGAACACGTCAAAAATTTAGGGGAAAATAAAACCCTGCTTTTTTTTTTTTGAAACATCAAACTATTGCTATCAATAGGAACAGCAACTGTTCAAAAATTTGTTTCAGAACTGCCAAGAAGTGAGCGTTCACGGGAAAAAAAAGTCTTTTTCCCTGCTGTTTGCAAGGTGGACACAAATGCAGACGGTGGGAGGCTGACAACTTGACGTATGTCTAATAAATCCAAAGCAAGGAGAGTCAACAACTCGCCGCTCCAGAAAGCATTACCGGAATGAAACGTGCTACGCAGAGAAAGAATAACCATTAAAACATAGATTTTCTGAATTCAGGGAGTAATTTAGTCCCCAGAGCGCCAGTCTTCAAAACAAGGAAGCTCTTTCTTTCTCCCTGAGAGAGAGAGAGGGGGAGAGAGAGAAAGAGAGGGGGAGAGAGAGAGAGAGAGGGGGAGAGAGGGAGAGGAGGAGGCGCGGCTCAGCTGGAGCAGAGGGCCTGCTGCATCCCAAATGAAGCAGGTGAGAGGCGGTGGGCACCCGGAGAGCAGATGTTGGAGGTTCTCAGCGCCGGTGGCGGGTCAGGGAGCCGAGCCGGCCGAGCCCGGCTGCCCTGCCACTCAAGCCGGAGGGGCTTCCCTTTGACAGGTCGGTCCAGTTCGAAGGGCTTCACAGACCACAGTCAACGCCAAGCAGATTTGGCCGCTGACAGAAACGGCTGCTGCTGGCCAAGAGGACAGCAGTTGGGGAAGTGTCCCTGCTCCCAGACATCTCTGAGGCAGAGAGAGGAGCGGGCGAGCCGGTGGGGGCAGGGCTGGGGAAGGAAGGCGCGGGGTTTTGCAGGTGGGAAGAACTACCGAATCACGTTCTTAGTGTCAAAACAATTAAGGGTTTTGTTTTAACCACGTTCCCTCTTCTCCCCACCACGATGAGCGGGAGGCAGAGGAAGATTCTAAACGAACGTGAAAACTAATGGGAATTCTCACGCACGTCTGTGGTAAACAGAAATGCCGGCGTCAAAGTTATGAATCCTGATTTGTGCCACGGAGCTCAAATCGGGAGCCTTTCGAATCAGAGGAACGCAGGCACACAGCCCGGGGTGGCTTCTAAGTGTGGTTCGGCAAACTGACACAGTCTCTCCAATTTATGGGGAAATTGACATAATTTTGCAAAAATGCAAAACCATTTGTGAACTGGGTTTTGCATAATGGGATTAATTTGGTTGACTGTCATATCCACTATGCTGCAAAATGCAAGTTAATCACAACATCACTCTGAGTTTTAAGGGAAGAAAGAGAAAGGGAGGAAGAGAGGAAAGCATCCCCCCGTCTGACGATCTCTTCACTAAGAGAAAACACCCAGGCCCCTCGACTGTGCCTGAGGCGGCTTCGGGAGACAACGCTGGGCGAATTTTGCTGTGGATGCCTGGGTGCGCAGAGCCGAATTGGCTCACCTCCAATGAGGAAAATTAACAGCTTTCACGGGAGCATGAAAAACTGCTTCCAAGGAAAGGCCGCACTGGATGCTTCCATGGATGTGTGCGTTTGCTCGGCACCACGCTGCACGACAGGGCAGACATGTGACACAGATTTTGTGACCACGCTCAGTGCTTCAGCTTTATTATCGGGAGCCCTCTTCCTACCAACAAGCAAGGGGCTGGCTGATCGTTCTGAGAAGGACACCATGTGCTAGCCGGAGAGACTGGGCTATGCTATGGCAACAGATGTCCCCAGAGTCTCAGTGGCTTACAGAGCGCGAGGCACGCCGCCTCCTCGCTGCACGTGCAGCCAGCCAGCAGGGGCGTCCTGCTCCGCAGGGCCACGCAGGGGCCCACGGGTGGAGCCCCACGCAGACACAGGCTTCCAGGGCAGGACGCAGCGGGTGTGGGGCGCGGGAGCTCCGCCAGCGCGCTGTCTCCCTCCCCCGCCTGGAAGAGACGCCCTGGTCTCCACCCACTTCTCATTGGCCACAACCGGTCACGTGGCTTTACGCCCCTTCAGCGGGTGTCGGCAGATCCGTCCGCGGGCCGATCCTGTTTCGGTTTTCCCCTCTCGCCTCCCATCCCGGCAGAAATGGATGGAAACGCTCGCTCCTCTGTGTCTCCAGGTGGCGGGACGAGCACAGGGTGGAGGGGCGCCCGCCCCCAGGGAAGGACTCAGAGCAGGGTCACCCAGGCTCAGATCAACCCAACTCAACAAGGAGCCTGCCGGGCCGGGTGCTGTCACGGTCAAGGTGACGCGGAAGACCCACGGCCGGTCCGAGGGGAATGAGAGGAGAGCGGCGGTAAGAGGAACAGAGGGACGCAGGTGCCTCGATGGGGAGCACCAGATGGGCGGTGCCGCGAGGGAGCTCCAGGGCGGCGTGCAGCAGGGGGGGCGTCAGGCGCGCTTCCTGGTGAGAGGCAGTGACGCTGAGCCAGGGGGTCCCGACAGGCGGGAAGAGGGGGACAGTTGTGGAGTGGCGACCCGTCCTCCGAGCTCTGTGGCCCGTGAAGGACAGCGGCGCTCTCCTGTGGTGTCGGGCGGTGGAAATCGGGGCGTCTGTGCTCGGCTTAGTGGCTCCAGGTGACAGCAGCTCATGTGTGCCCTCAGCACTGCCCTGGAGGCAGATGGCCGCGGAGGGGCTGCTTGCGTGCAGCCTTCTGGATGAGGCTCGCCGGGCGGGACAGGTGGGCTCCAGTCCAGAGCCAAAGTGCCCCCTTGTCACCAGGCTGCGTCGCCTTGGCCGAGTTACCTGACCTCTCCCGGCCTGTTTTCCCACTGGCGTGGGTTCAGGAGGCCCTGCCCTTCGTGACTGTGGGGAGGATGAGCGAAGGCGGCTTGCCTGGGGTGCCTGGGGTGGGATACTCGCTCGGGGAGAAGGGGCTGCTGCTGTGGGTGCAGTTGTTCTATTGCGGGTTCTGGTTCAAGGGCGGTCACTGCTGACCAGTTACACGGACACCGCCTGGGGGCCGCTCGGCTGACGATGGGGTGTCCCCAGCCCCTGGACCCCCGTAGTATCAGAGGTGGAGGTGCTCACCGGGGGACCTGTGGGGTAGAGAGGTCCCGACAGACTGTCGCTGGGTGTGGGGGACAGAGTCCCCGAGTTCCAGCTGTGTCCAGACAGCCCGCCGGGAGGACGACACCCCCCTGCAAAGTCTCCGGTGTCCGGGCAGAAACGCAAGCAGGGATGGGGTTTCCATATCTCCTCCGCAGGGGCCCCAGGTGCAAAGAAAGCCTGGGGGGACACCCAGTGGGCCTCGCAGGGGGCCGCGGCCAGGGCGACCGGCTGGTCTCCGTCCTCTGCGCCCTCAGACGGCCCTCACGCCTCTCACATGGCCACGGTCTGCTCGGGTTAAGAAACTCCTGGCAATGGCGCCCGGGGACGCAGCACACTGTGAGGACAGCGGCGGGCCACGGCATGGCACTCCGAGACCCCAGGGGCGGTGGCTTTCTCCCAATAAACTTCTAACCTGAAAATGCATAGACTTAGGGAAAATGCAGAGAAAGCACAGAGCTCCCATACCCCCTCCCCGTGGTCGCCGTTGTTACCGTCTCCTGTTGCTGGGGTGCATTTGTGACAACGAATGAGCCGACATCGGTTCCTTACCACGAACCAAACTCTGCCCATTACTCCGATCGCCAAAGCTTTGCCCTCAAGTCCTTCTTCTGCCCCAGGACCACGTGACACCGAGTTGTCCCGTCTCCTCCGGGCAGGGACCGATTCTCAGGCTTCCCGGGGATGAAGGACCTCGGCCGCGTGGAGGGGCACTGGTCCCGGGTTTTGCACACTGTGCCTCCATCGGAGTCCGTCTGGTGTTTCTCCTCCAGGCGGCACTGAGGACCGTGTGTCCCTCCGAGTTCCTGTGCGGACATTGATCCACAACGCGATTCTCCTCGGAGGCGGGGCCTCTGGGAGGCGGGGCCTTCGGGAGGCGGGGCCTCCGGGAGGCAATTAGATCTTGTGGGTGGATCCCTCCTGAACGGGGCTCGGGACCTGACTGGACAAGGGCCAGAGCCCGCGAGCTCTACTTCCTGCTGCAGGAGGGCGCAGCAGCCAGACCCGACGACCTTGGACCTCCGCGCTCCAGAACAGCGAGTGAAACTCCTGCAGTCGGTGAGCCACCAGCCTGCGGGGCTCTGTGGCCACGGCCGGATGGAGCTAGGATGCTCAGGCGGCGGCATCCCTGGGCTTAGAAGGGAAAGCCACGCGTGTCGAGGGGATTTTGATCGACAGGACTGGCCATCGTCGATGTTAAACTGGGTCACCTGGGTGATGCGTCTGGGTGTCTGCCCCCTTGCTGCTCTGTCAAGCTGTCCTTTTTTCCTTTTCCACGCTGTGCGCGGGGCAGGAAGCCCCTAGGAACAGCCCGCCTTAGAGAGCGGGGAACCGTGCTCCACCTCCCACCCCCTAGGTTGGACTTCCACGTAAACTATCGGGATTCCACACAAGCGTTCTTTTTCCCTCCTCCCTCCGTGTGTTCGGTCAGTCCCTGGCTCACATCAAAGGCACATACTGCACAGACCACTCTCAGCGGTTTCCCCACGTGGCTTCATCCTTGGTGCTCCCGTGCGTCAGTGATTGTGAGTTCTTCCCATCACCCCGATCCCTCCCGCACACCTCTTCACGTGGCATCGTGGGTGTGGCTTGGCCCTCAGCCTTGCTCACATCCTGGTGCTTCGAGCGCCTCCAGGCTCATGCCCTTGGCCGTAGCTCTGGGACCAGCCCTTCATGGCCCCCATTCTTCTGTAGAGAATGGTATCAGTGCGGCACCAGGCCCGTTCACTGCTGCTGAAGCTTGTGAGAGCTTTCGACAAGCTGCCAGCTGAGGCTGCCACCACAGCCAGTCACCACAGTCTCCTGAGACCTGAGCTGGGTCAGGTTGTGAGGACCACGGGGAGTCCCCCTGCCCCTCCCGGCCCTTGGCCGTGGAGCGTGTCTGCTTACCAGCTCCCGAGGAAGACTGGCCTGGGAAAGGTCGTCTTGGCCTGATGGAACCCAGCACCTGCCCCTACAGGGTCTTCGTTGGAAAGTGCTCTGCTGTGCTGCCCGTGAACCGCACCCCCGGGGGCCAGGACGGCCCTTCCATCCACCGGCCCCTGGGAAAGGACAGAAACCTGGGTCCCGGCCTGGCCTCGGCGCCCCGCCCACCCGGAGGCAGTGGGTTGTTGGGGGACTTGCTGGAAGAGCTGGAGACTTGTTGCTAGGAAACCACAGGGAGCAACCTTTGTGATCTCACATATGCTTAACATAATAATAAATAACGGTTAACATGATAATAAATAAACAAATAACAATAATTATAACATGCCCCAAGCCTGTTGTTTCTCCGAAATTAATTTATGATGAATTACGACTCAAATTCCTTGGAACGGAGGAGTGGAGAGAGGAGTGGGGTTATTGTCTTTGCCATCGGTCGCCGACCAGGGCTGAACCTGCCCTTGCCCCAGATGGAGTCCTCCCGGCCAGGGGTGCCGGGCAGCCCCCAGACAGGGTCTCTCCTCCTGGAACCTCCTGGCCCTGCCCAGCACGCTTAAGTTTTTGTGGATACTTTACTTGCATTTCTAATTCAGTTATTCTTCTGAAATTTATTCAAAGGATTTATGCTTATGAAATTATAATATAATGCAGCCACTACGCCAATGAGCTGCAGGCAAAGAAAATAATTTTCTTCCATTTACAGTTATGAGGCTGGAGGGGACGACGCCTTCTTATCACCTCTCTCTCTTTGTGCGTGGCGGTGTTTCTGCGCGTCTTCAGAAGGCAGGCGCGGATGATGAATTCGTAAGCAGATCTCACCGATAATTGTATCTCAGAACTGTCAGCTCCAGGAGTGCTGTCCGCCGGCTGTCTGCAGTCACTGGGGCGCCCGGGGTCGCCCCCTTTCTTCTCGGGAACTCAGCCGCCCTCAGGGCAACTCGCTGGGGACCGGGTTAAATCGTGCGAGAGGGTGATGAGATCGAAGGGGATTTATGGGTGACACTTGGTAACAATTAATCAGGAACCGTGGATGAAGTGAAGTTGGTTCTTTCATTCTTGAACCACGAAAATGATACATACATATATATGGAATCGTAATCACATGCAGCCCTCGTTGCAATTGTCAAATGGCTCGTTTTGTCACTCTGTTTGATTAATGGACCTTTTGGAGTCCCCAAAAAGTCCTAGTAATACAAATAAAAAGAATCATAAATATTGAATGCACTCACAACACAGTTAACCTTGACTGCATTTTGGGACATTCTTGGAGAAACTTTGCTCTACAGAAAATAAATTGCTGTGGGGATTAAAAAAAAATACGCACACTCACACCAAATTGCAGATTTTGGAGAATGTCACCTCTCTCACCTTGTCACTCTTATTAATCTGTTGTGATTAATTAGTTTCGTTAGCTTTGCAATCCGGCTGCACGGCTGGCGTTTCTGCCTGTGGTCCTGCGCTGAGTCCACCGAAGGGGTGCGGGGGCACGGGGGGCAGGGGCTGACCCGACACGGGCCGGGTGACACATGGCCCTTGCAGACAAGAATCTTCGGAGCAGGAGCCTGGGGTGGGGACCAGGAGCACTCGGTCGCTTCCGCAGAGACACGCTGTGTGCTGGTTCTCACACGGAAAATGCCTGGCTCGCTCAGACTGAAGCAGCAGGGGGCTTTGCTGATGTTTCCTTCAGCCTAGGTTCCAGACTGGAGAGGTCGCTGGACCCCGATCACTGATTCTAACTAGGCTGTGATGGTTTGCATCTAACTAGGCGGGGTGGGGGGCCACTGCAGGGGCCTGTGAGCTGTGCACCCTGGGGCCCTTGACTGGGACTTTCTGGGTCTCCGTTCTCTCACCTGCAGAATGGAAGAACCCCGTTATAAGGATGAAGTTGAACAATTCAATGGGGAAAAACGTGACAAAGTGTCTGGTGTCTAAGGAAGGCTCTGGAGTGGGTAGAATTGTATCTCCCCGAGAGATAGGTAATGTCTTAACCCTGGACCTGTAAACGTGACCTGAGCCGGGCTGGGCGGTTGTAATGAGGTTAAAATGAGGTCGCAGTGCAGTGGGGTGGTCCCCAATCCAGTGACTGGTGTCCCTGTGAGAGGAGAGGAGAGAAATCTGGACACAGACATGCAGAGAAGCCAGGTGACAAGAGGCAGAGGCTGGGGTGACGCAGCTGCTGGCTGAGGAATGGCAGGACTACTGGGACCCCCAAGCACTGGAGCAGCCCAGATGGGGCGCCCCCTGAGCCTCAGAGGGCGTGGGGCCTTGCCGACACCCGGGTCTCGGGCTTCTGGCCTCCAGGACTGTGAGCGAATACATTTCTGTTGTTTCAAGCCTCGTCTTCGGTGATCTGTTGTGGCAGCCGTAGGAAACTGATAAGGGCCCTCAAAACTAACTGTGGCCCTGGCGGAGTGGCTCAGTTGGTTGGAGCATTGACCTGTACTCCAAAAGGTTGCAGGTTCGATCCCCAGTCAGGGCACGTTCCTAGGTTGTGGGTTCCATCCCTGGTTGGGGCTCATATGGGAGGCAATGGTTTAATGTCTCTCTCTCTCTCCACCCCCTCTTTCTCCTCCTCCCCCGCCGGCTCCTTTCTTTCTTCTCTCTAAAATCAAGACACATATCCTCGGGTGAGGATTAAAAAAAAAAGGTTAACTGTGATTCGGTTTGTAGGATACAAAAGTACCAGGTCAAGGACTAGGTCTGATCTATGTGACACTGGGTTCTCCTGTCCTTGCTTCTGGGGACGAGTCAGGGTCACCACCAGCTGTCCCCTGTGGCCATGGAGCGTGGGCGGGGCTGGGACACTGCAGCCGGCCTCCTGGGCAGGGCAGCAAGGCTTGCTCAGCTTGCTGGAGGCACTGCCGCTCCTGAACCCCAGGGCTGGCCGTCAGCCGTGAAGCCCGCCTCTGGCGAACCGTCGTAGGTGGGACAGTGTGCACGGAGCAGGCCGCCAGCCCTCACGGCGGCGTATCGCTCCGTGTGCCCTTTTCTAATGCCGCACTGTTGTTTCTAAGTAAAGGAGACATTCAGACGATCGGGACTGAGCTCCGGCGACCTCACCCAGGGAATGAGCAGTGTTGAGATCCGGATTCTCCCGCGACGTGTGAAGCGTGTACCTTTGCAGGGGAATGCATTTTTGTACGTGAACTCTGAGTTTCCCGTTGACTTCCAGAGAGAGGAGAGGCGTCGTCGGAGCGGGAACTCGAGTGCGGTGGAGGCAGAAGTCGGAGCAGAGCTGTCAGTCAACGTTTTTGAGCAGCAACGGAAAGGGGAGGAGGGGGAGGGCAGGGGCCTGAGTCAGAGGCGGCGGAAGGTTCTTCTCACTCGTTGCTCGCCGCCCAGCCAGCTGCCTGGGCTCGGGGGCTGCGTCTCAGCCGCCGCAGTGCCCCTGTGCTCGCGTGTTCCTGACACGTAGTGACCGTGCCCATTTGAATGGCCCAGCGACCTGAACACACAGCGCGTCTGAGCAGGGAAGGCCAGGGGTGAGGGAGAGAAGGCGCGTCTGAGGTCCTGGGCACGAGGGGGCAGAGCTTGCGCCAGCACAGGTGTGGGGGGTGGAGCGCTGCCACTGAGGGAGGGGCTCCTTCCTGAGGGCACCCCTGCTTCCCAGGTGCTGCAGAAGACATTTTCTGTTTGTTTGTTTGTTTCTGAAAATGAGAAGACAGTGGAGGGCAGCGGAGTGTGGGAAGAGGTGTGGTTAGAAGCAGCCACCTGCGTGGGAGCCTGGAAGGAAGCGGGGACTTGACAGGCAGCCAGGGCGGGCCTTGGGGGCCCCGCGCAGAGGAGGAATGGGCAGGGGTCAGCGAACCCCGAGCTGCATGGTGAATCAGGGGGAAGCACTCTCTGAGCCACTGTGACGGCGAGGGCCCACTGGGCCTGCGGCGGTGGCCTTCTGCGGGAGCGTGGGTCTGGGGTGGGACTCCGTTCTCAGCCCTGGAGCTGGCAGGCAGGGCCTGGGGGTCGGGTGCCCACAGGCCTGGATGGTCCCCGCCGCCCTGAGGCAGGAGTTGGTCTGGAGGGAATCCAGCTGCTCACTTGTTAGTTTTTTGGGGGAGGAGGGGGGAATCCCAAACAACACAGGAGCACCTATTTAAAAACGCTCCGACTGGGTCTCTGTCCACACTGGTCAGGGCGGCGGGAGCGGCCGGAACAGATACGCAGGGAGTAGCTGGCGCACACAGCGAAGCTCTGACCTCCCCCTGGCGGCAGCAAACGGGCATCGCTGACCAGTGCTGGACAGAGGCTGCGGTGGGTCTTGGGGTCCTGGGCTCTCTGGGGGCAGGGAGCCCTCCACATTGAGTGGGGCACAGGGAGGGGTGGCTCTGGGGGGGGGCCTGGATGTGTTCCGTAGCCCCTCTGCTCCCAGGAGGTTGGCTGAGCCTTGGCCTGGACCACGAGGGACCACAGAGAGGCTGGGGCTGTCGCCAGCAGGAAGAGGGACAGGGCTGGAGAGCAGCTTCTGCCACCTGAGCTCCCAGCGTCCTTCCAGGACCAGAAATCAGTGAAATAACAGGCGTTTCTGCAACCGGAGCCCCTTAGCAGGTCGCCTGAATTTATGGATTGGCCCAGCAAAAGCTTCCGGTGAGATGACGTGAGTTGCTCAGCTTCAAACCCAAGTTTACAGGCCCCAAGCGCAGGTGGCGGGTGGCAGTCGGCGAAGGAAGAGGCGCTGGAGCTGTTATTTGGCACCCGGCCGCGGAGCAGCCAGCGCGGCCAGGGCTCGGCAGCGCCCACGCCCGGGACTTCTGACTCTTCCGCCCGGCGTTGCCGTCCGGCCCGTTGTTTGCAGTCGCTCACGGTGAAGGCACGTCCAGCTCCTCCCGTCCTTTCATTTTCGCAGGACGGACGCGCACTGGGCTTCCAGTCTGCGCACTGGGCTTCCAGTCTGCGCTCTGGGCTGGAGGCGGAGCCGTTGACCCGACGGTCAGAAAGGCCAGCTGGGATCTGACCTGTCACTTCCTTCTTTTCGGGGAGCTGCGTCTCACTGTGTCAGGGTCCCCCAGGGGGCTCCGGACCCAGCGCTTCAACACGCTGCCTGGAACACGGTCAGGGTTTGAGGTGCCGGCTTCGGAGGGTGGGGGTTTTCAGATTCTCCCCAGACGAAATGGTCGAGTCCTGCCGGTGTTCCTGGGTGTGGGGTGGGGCGGGTGAGCTCTTCAGCCTCAGGGCGTGGCCCACATGGGGTTGCATTTCCCTGGAATGCCCCTACGGCCCCCCACTCCCGGCTCCTGAGACCACGTGCCGCTGGGGAATCGTCGGGTCCACGCTGAATATTTTTCTTAACGTAGAAATGGCCAGCTGGCTCTCTTCTGTCAAAGCACACTTATCACTCCAGAAAGTCCAGAAAATACAGAAACGTGTATAAAGTTGCTTAATTTTTCTTTTACGATTTTATTTACTTATTTTTAGAGAGGGGAAGGGAGGGAGGAAGAGAGGGAGGGAAACATCAGTGTGTGGTTGCCTCTCACATGCCCCCTACTGGGGACCTGGCCTGAAACCCAGGCCTGTGCCCTGACTGGGAATCAAACCACCGACCCTTTGGTTCACAGCCCGTGCTCAGTCCACTGAGCCACCCCAGCCAGGCCCAAAGTCGCTTTATCTTGCTGCTGCTGCTGTTGACAGAGAACCATTGTTAGTTGGTGTTTTAGCCAGCTTCCTTCCAGGCTCTTCCCGGTGCGTGTGCCCGGTTTATGGAGAACAGAGTTGTGCTCCTCCCACTCCTTGTAACCTGCTGTTTCTGCCCCATGACACACCGTGAGCGTCTTTGAAGGTTTCTGGTGGGTGTGCAGTAGACCCTCCAGAGATGCGAGGCCGTGTCTCGACCACTCATCACACCGGGAGCTGGTGCACACATATCTGTGCTCACTCGAGTCTGCCTCTTTCTCGTGCAGAGGTCTCTAGAAATGGCCGTCACGGGCAGAAGGCTGTACCTGGTTTTAAAGTACCTGCTGCCCCACGGCCTGCAGGGTCTCCTGCTGACCTGTGCCCTCCTCCCGTTTCCCTGCTTGCCCCCTGCCACAGGTGCCCCCTGAGGGTGGGGTCTCTAAGGGGCACCCTCGGCGTTCCAGGGGCTCACCGCAGAGTCCCTGTGCACGGTGGGCCTCCCGGGTGCCGGGAGCCTGACCTACGTGCGGCCGATGCTCCTTGTTGGCAGACTCCGTGTCTGTGCGAATGCCTTCTCCCTCAAGTTGACTCGCACCCCTGACGTCGGTACTCGTGGCTCCGTCGGGCTCAGGCACAGGTGTGCAGAGTGCCGGAGAGTCCACCGCCTACTGCCTCGGCTCTCATCCCGGGATTCGCGTCCCTCCTGTGTTCTGCTCGGCGCCAGGCCGCACCCGTGCCCGTGCCCGTGGTCAGCCTGTGGCCTGTGGCCTCGCAGTTCAGACGACACCCCAGCCTGGTGCGTGGGGCCGTCTGGTGCTCCTTGGTCCCCTCCCTGCCCCTGGAGAAGGTGGTGTGTCGGGTGAGCTCCATTCGGGCCTGAGTCGGAATTCACCGGCCACAAGGTCAGTGAGCTTGTGACACGACTGGGCATCCGTGTTGTGGCCAGAGCCTCACAGGACCCTCCACGGCAGAGCAGGTCTGAGGCTCGCTCCAGAACCACCCATGCCCCCACGTCCCCTTCGCTGCTATGGAGGCCGAGCGACTTGCCCGTGACCAGGGCACAGGGCTGAGTCGGGACTAGCACCCCGGCCCCTGGTCCCACCGCAGCCCAGCGGGTCCTTCCCACCCGCCCTGTTTTCCCACTGTCTCCTGCCTGGAGCCCCGCCCTCCCAGGCCCACTTTACCGGGTGGCGAAGGGATCGAGGAAGTTAAACAGTTTGTGACTAAGCCCCAATGTCGTCCAGGTAAGTTGCCTTCTTAAGAGCTAAAACGATGCCTCTTCCTATGGAAAGCCTGTCCCTTCCGTGGGTGTGCCCATGACCCACTGGACCCCAAGCCCCCTGGGCACCCCTCCAGTGGGCAGTAAGGGCCAATTGGTGCATCTGCCACCCACTCTGTGGCGAATGGCTGTACTCAACCAGCATGGCTGGGCTGTGGCTGGTGGGCATGGGCCTAGGGGCACAGGAGGGAGATCCGGTGTCACCAACCTTGGGCAGCACTGCCCTGGGGTTTGCCACTGGGGTGGAGACTGCATTTCTGGGTTGAGAACGCTTGTTTAGGGCTGTGGACAGTGTGCGCACCGCTGACTGGGCTCTGGAATGCACAGAGGCACCCTGAGCCCTCTCCAGGTGCCCCCATGGGGCCATGGGGGCCCTGCGTGCGACAGAGGCAGGTCCTGGGCCGTTGGCTTCTCCTAGCTCATCCCGGCTCTGCCGCAGGAGGGCCGGATGGAACCCAGGGGGGAGGCTGGGGGAGGGGGGCCCTGCACCCCCAACAACCATCCACCCCCTCGTTTACGGGGATCAAGGGGGCTTGGCTCCTGGGGGGACTGGACCAGATTGCTGGTGCCGCTGCTGTGGGGCCAAACCCCATATATGAGCAGTGTTCCTGCTCATTGCCATTTATGTGTTAGTGGTCGTTAGCAGCCATTATCATTTTTTCCCCGTGGCAATTACATCGATATTACCGCGTCTAAATCAGAGAGGGCACTGCGGCAATTACTGTCATCCGCTGATTGGGAACCGCCTAATTTTTAAGTGACATTATTTTCTTATCAGCACGATCATTTCCCTTCGCAGTAAATAATATACCGGGAGAGCCGTGCGGCCAAAAAGTGCCACTGCACGTCTGTCTTTTTTAATACACAGAAAACGTGCCTGCAGTTTTTCTTTCATCAGAGAATCATACAATTAAGGTCTGAATCCTAGGGTTGGGAAATGTTTGAACAGATTTTGAACCCAGTGTTGGATTGTACAGGGTTGGGTAGGGAGTACATTACTTGTGCTTT
>PVIA01014716.1:0-25810 GCA_004024845.1 Tonatia bakeri | reverse complement strand
AAAATCATCATGTAAATACATAACCAACATAAAAATATTCATGAGAGGCTTTACTCTCTTTTTCCTACTAAACCTACAAAATTTAGTGTATGTATTTCCCCGGGCACTTCTCGGCCTGGACCAGCCCCAGACGGTCAGTGGCCACGTGTGTTGGCAGCACAGGTCCCAGCGCTGGTTTCCCTGCGTGTGAGCCCCAGTGCCGACAACGGGGGCCAGACAGAGTGCCACACGGTGCCACACCAAGTGCCGTCTGGGTTTGGTGCCCTGCGAACGGCCGACCCTCAGTTCCAGTCGCCTCTAGCGGAGTCAGCCGGGGCCCCCGCCACTGTGTTCGTCCCAGCCTGGGAAGCAGGGGGTGTCCCCCATGCCACCTGCCTTCCCCAGAACTCCGCTCACCCTCAAAACCTAGCCATTCGTCTGCTCACCAAAGTACGCACGGGTTAAAAGTTCCGTTATCCTTGGCTACGGTTCCAGACCCGCAGACCAATCCCGTCCTCTGCCCCTGGGGGGAGGGGGCTCATTGTGCGTGTCCCCCTACGGGCAGCGATGACGGCAGGTACAGACCTGGCCGCCAGGCCCCTGCCCTGGACCTCCTTTAAACAACATGGAGCCAACAGCTCCTGCACACCCAGCTGCGTCCCAGGCCCCGGGGCACCATGAGGAGCAGACTGGGCCCCGGAGAAGCTTTTACTCTTGAGCGGAAGATGGGCCCAGGGCAGATAAAGCGCAGGAAGCCCTACTGAGAGGAGCTCCTGTTCGGGCGGCGGAGTTGCCCGCCGGTCTCTCCCACGGGCCCAGGGATCCCGGTTGTTTGGGGTTTCCTGACGCCACCCGAGCCAGGCCTACCACGTGCGTTTCAGTGTGTTACGGTTAGCTCTTGTATTTTGTTGCACTCCGCTTCTCACCGAAGTGATGGTGAGGGGATTTTGCTTCCTCTGTCACCAGAATAGAGTGGGCCCTCATCAGCTGACAGCTGTGTTTACCACAACGAATTCCCCCCGGACGGCAGAGTGTGACTTAAGTCTTACGTCTCTTCAGGCAGCGGGAGGAGGCTGGCTGGGGCGGAACATTAGTGGACGGGTTAGTGGTCACAGCTGGGCTGGGCTGGGCCAGTTCGAGTCTGTTTCCCCTTCTGTTGGTTCCGGATAGAACCCCTTTCCTTGAGGGAGTGGGGTGCTATCCAACTCAACTCCCAAATGCTAGGCAGGGTCCTGTGCTTCGGGCCCCACACAAGGCACCGTCCCCATTCCCAGGCTGTAGTGCTAGCCCGCAGGGCCCACGCTCATGTCACACTAAATCCAGGCTGCTGCTCACGGTCCCCTGTCCCAGGTCTGCAGGCTCACACAACTCTGAGATGTGCCAAGAGCTGTCTTGTGTGGGCAGCCCCACTTTGCTCCCCCTGGTGTCCTTTCTCCCCCTCACCACTCTGCTCCAAACCTGGGGTGTTGACTGCAGGGGGGGCCCTTTGTGGGCCAATATTTCACAGGGTCAGGCTAATGGAGGGCACCCAGCAGCCAGAGAGGAAGGGAGAGAAAGCAGGGATGTCTTCCTGCTCCCTGCAGGGAAGTCCCCTCCCCACTCCCACAGGGCTCCAGCTACCCCCTGTCTCAGCTGGCCTCCCCCATACCGCTCCCCGTGACCTCATGCCCCCGCAGTGAGGACTGCTCCCAGGCAGCACCTCACCCCTCTGTGGTTCTTCTCCTTAACCATCTGGACTGTGACCGCCCTGGGTGGGGGGACTTCATCTTATCTTTCACTATAGGCCCGAGTCAGCGAGTCAGCGCAAGGGCACACGCAAGCAGACCCCCAGGGAGTGTGTGTGAATGGCTGGAGCCTAGGAGAGCTGACACGGGGGAAAGAGTGCCAGAGTGGTCAGGAAACCACGGGCATCCAGTCTCAGGCTCCACCGGGCTGCAAGCCAGGCCCATCCCTGTGACCAGGAGTCACGCCCAACAGCTTCCACCACTGGCCCCTCCTCCACTGGCCCTGCTGAGATGGGACCCTCTGGGCTTCCCTCACCAGAAGGTCTCAGTCCAGAGAAGAAGCCAGGGGGAGGGAAGCTGAGATTGTTCCCAGCCCCCACCTGCTGGTCCTGGATGGGAAGTCACCCGGCACTGGCCTGGTAGTGGGTGACTTCCAAGGTGGACATGTCACTCTAATGAGGAGACAGAGGCAGACCTGGGAGAAACCTACTTCAATCTCCCCGGCCTAGGGAAGGGCTGCCCTTAAGATGATCCTACCAGAGTTCAGCGCCCTGCAGCCATGGGCTCACTGTGGCCGCCAATCCCTCTCCTTCTGCCCCACCCCCAGCCACAGTCCCTTTCCAGACAGACAGCTGGAAGACCAGTGTTATCTCAGAGGGTGTGGGTCAGCAGCCGTGGCCTCTGGGACAGCAGCACCCTTGACGTGGTCAGGGGGCTGACTCGGGTCTCTGGGCCAGTCCCCAGGCCTGTCTGTGCCAATGTTCTTACAGGACCTCGAGTCAGCAAAGGGAGCCCTACCTTCACCCACCGGGCGCAGAGCTCTGACGGCAACATCCCCACTGGGTGGGTGGGGCTGGGCCCCCGCCGTCCCTGACTACCATGCTGCTGTGCAGCCCTGACAGCAATAGGACTGGACACAACCCTGGTGACAGGCACGTGCTGTGTGCAGGAACAACTGGGTTCCTTCCATTACAGAGCCTGGGAAACAGTGGCCTCGGGCCACTGCTGTCACCCACAGTCGTGCGCAGAGGCCTGTCTCAACCTGGCTCCAGGTCCCATCCCCGCTCAAGATGCCCAGCCTCATCCCGCCGTCCCTGCCCCCACCCCTAGCCCACGGCCAGCAGACTCACTTTCACAGAGGCGGCGCCGCAGCTTGCCCCGAATCCTGTCGATGGCGTCGAAGTCGGACACGTGGAAGACGTGGGCGGACTTGGGCTCCGAGGCAATCTCCTCCAGCTCCTCCCTCAGCGCCTCCCCGACGCCCACGGCAAAGATGCGGATGCCTGCCCGGTGGGCCGCGGCTGCCGCCTCTAGCACCAGGTCCTGGCTGCGGCCGTCCGTCAGCAGGATGGCCACCTGCTTGAAGGCGCGGTCCCCCGGGCGGCCGCCGGCCAGCGGGGAGAAGCTGTGGCGGGTGATGTAGCGCAGGGCGTCCCCCGTGTTGGTGTGGCCGCCCTGGTAGGCCAGGGACTGTGCAGCTGCCTTGACCGCCTCCCCAGAGTCAAAGTGGCCCAGCTCGAAGGCCGTGGTGGGCTGGTCGCTATAGTGCACGACCCCCACACGGGTGTGCTCAGGGCCCACCTCGAAGGTATCTACCAGGTTGGCCACCCACTGCTGGACCTTCTCGAAGTCCTCCTTGCCCACACTGGAGGACGTGTCCAGCAGGAACACGAGATCGTAGTGGACAGTTTTGCAGCCTGCAAGGGCGAGAGAAAAGGTGAGCTGGGGTCAGTGGGTTGTGGCGCCAGAGCGCTGCCCCTGGGGGCCCTGGAGGTGTGACCCCTGGGTCACCCCACCTGCCTCCAACACCCACCCACTCTGGCTCCTGCTGGCTGGCGGCCGTGTCCAGCTGCCTGGGAGCTCACACCTTACTTTCCTAACTGTCACATGATGATGAGTGTCCCCACGGTTGTGGAGAGGTCCAGCTGACAATACACAATCTTACGTGAAAGTGATTAACATTCATGGGCCAACACTGTGTCAATTTGTTTGACTGCGTGGTTACAAGTGAGTTCATTATTTTTTAAACCTGCCACAGAAAGAAGAAAATGCGTGCCCATTTCGGAAGAGTCAGGAAAGGCAATCAAAAAATATTTGAAATGCTCATATTCCCCTCCACACAGAGATAACCATTGTTAACCACGGTGCGTAGACTTGATCATTTTCCATTTATTTCCACGTCGTTATTGATGGCAGTGGGATTGTACCAGACACGCTGATGGATAAGCTGTTCTCCCTGCAATGTGCTGGGAACCCGTTTTCAGTGTGATAATGCCGGTTTCCATGGCTACAGAGAGTCCACTGCAAGGATGAACATAATTTATTTAGCCAGGGCTCCCTTGCTGGATATTAAAACAGTTTACTGTACTCCACTATTAGAAATCACGTGAAATATAGTGCATTCATACATTTTAAATACAAACTTGAAGGATTCTATAATGCTTTATAAAATATGCTTATCTTTCTTAATAACTATATAAATACAAATTTTATATTACCTATGCAATGCTTTTGATTAAACAAGAAACAGCATTATACAGTTTATCTCTGGCCCTCGCAGCAACAAGGGCTGAGTTTTCACATCCTCATTTTGTAATTACAGGATGAGGAGCAGCGTTTTCTAAACGCCCAAGTGCCGCACAAACACGCAAGGGTCCTACCAAGAAGCCCCACTCTCGGCTCTTCCAGAACCTGGAGTTTGGCCATGCTGAGAGCAGTCACTGACCAGGCCTCTAGGGACACCAGGCACAAATATTTGGCTGGTAAAAAAAACAAAATAAAAACCAACACACACACACACACACACACACACACACAGATACTTTTCTGCCCCAGCTTGAATCGGTGCCGCCCTGGACCGGTCCGCCTCTACCCATCCCTCTTATTCTGCAACCCAAGTTACAATCCGCCTGCGGGGAGCTGAGGTTAATCCCCAGCTTCCCAGACCTGATCCCTAACAGAATTAGACCTTCTGGCGTGCGTTTGCGCAGATGTGCGGATTCAGACATAATTCCTGGGGAGTCTTTCTCCTCCATACGAACGGCTGTCCTTTTGTCTTTGGGACAATCACATCCCAGCCCGTTCACGATAATTGCTGCTGTGGGCCAGGCAGGGCCCGGCCCGCTGGTTGTAATCCTCGAGCAAATTAGTTTTAATGCTGCAGAAAGTTCATTTGTTCAAGAGGTCTCACCCAGGGGCCATGGGGGCTCCGAGTGCATTTCCTCCTGGCGCCCGGGCAGCAGACTAGGTTGTAGGCACACGAGAGCCAAGTGTGAGGCCTGAGGAAGGACCCGGACGCCTGGGCAGGTTCCCTGGCTCCCGGCCTCTGCTGGGCCACAGGTAAAGGCCATGTGACCCCATCAGATGACGTTCTCCTGGAGCCTCATTTCTTCCCTATGCAATGAGGACTTGGAAAAGCCGGTCCTCGGCCTCCCCGCTGCTGAAACAGGTCACCCTGCGTGTCCATGCGGCATGGCTCGTCTGGGCGGACACAAACCCACAGGACACACCTGAAACCGGATGTCCACGGTCATCCAGCCAGCCAAGCTTTTAGAGTCTTGGGCAAAAAAAAATACTCAGCAGACTTTGTAATGATACAGAAACACAAGCCTTTGGGGGTTTTGTTTTGGCTTTCTTTTTTGCCATCTTGTGGGCTCGGGGAAAACAGCAGGGGTCTAGCTCAGAATGTGTGCCCCCAGCCTCACCTTCATGGGGCTTTGGCCCATGAAAAATCTGGGGTCCTCATCTGCCAAATGGGCTTGGAGTTTTAGGTGGGACGGGGCTTTACGTGGGGGTAGAGATTTACATGGGGCCAGATTTACGTGGGGCGGAGCTTCAAGTTGGGTTGAGCTTTACCTGCAGGTGGCGCTCTACATAGGGCAGCACTTTAATCCAGCTATCTAGTGACAAGTGTCCAACGCTTCCCTGGTCCTGCGTGTCTCCACACCAGTGGTGCCTTCCTCCAGGAGGCCCTTAGACAGGTGAGCAGAACCACCTTGTCAGGTCAGGGCTCCCCACCCACCCCAGGCTTCCTCTTCTCCAGTGAATTTTCCCGATTCCTGAGTCAACTGCACACCTGCCCTGGCCACCTCTTCCGGCTGGACCCAGTGTGTCCATTTTCCCTGGAATGGCCCAAAGCCTTTACAGGACATGACAACAGGATATGACAACATGACAGTGCCCTAACCCCTGCCCGCTGGCCCCAAACCCAACAGGCACTTGAGAGGGATAGGTTAGCGACACATTCTGAGTTTTACTCAAGAAGGGATCAGACAGCTCACTTTTCTCAGACACACACACACACACACACACACACACAGATGCCCTGGCTGGGCAGCTGACACACATGGTCACCAGCACACGCACAGGCACACCCGTGCGCCTCATGCTCCCACACGTGCGAACAAGCACTCTGTCCAGCCGGACGAGGACTGGCAGCCCACCTGCCCTCTGGGCCGGACAGCCATGGGGCCCACTCCACAGCAGCAGCATCCATAGGAGGCAGGGCGCGGCATGCCCTCGCAGATGGACCATGGCTCTCTGGTGCTGGGGGAGACGCCGTGAGGTTCTACGGGAGCATTTCCTGCGTGAAGAAAGACACGCTTTCAGAGGAGGTCCCGACACTCCTCACAGCCAGTAGTGTGACCCTTCACGGACTCCACCTGTCCCCCCGCTCACCGGCAAACCTGTGCCAAAGGCCTGCTAGGCCCCTTTGTGGCTGACAACCGGAGGCTGCACCTGTGGCACCAGCACCGTGGTTTTCATCACATTTTCTATTTACGGCGTTTTGGATATTTAATAGGTTATTTTATTAGTTTACTATGTCCCAAGAGGACAGCTTTGCACCTGCCTTTGCATATATTGAGTTATTGTCTGAGGACAGGTTTGTGGAAGATGCTTAGAATGGCACATGAGTTTTGAAAGGACCCTGATGTGAATCATCAAACTGCTTTACCAATAGTTCCGCCCCTCCAGCTGGGGGGTGTGGGGGTGCCCCCATGGCCCCACACTGGCAGCAGCGAGTTTTATCACTCCTTCACACTTTGGCAGTGCTATCTATAGGAGAAACTGTGGTTCCTGCTTCCTATGCATTTCTTTGATTCATGAGGTTTATCAGCTAAGTGTATTTTCCCTTCTCTGTATTTCACTTCCATGTCCATTTAAAAAAGTACTTATCATTATCAATGCAAGATCCAGGAAAGAAAAACCAGTTCACAGGTTTTATGATTGATTTATTCATTTCACAGATACTTACCAGTAGTCCCCCTGTGCCAGGTGCTGAGGGCAGGCCTATGAATGACACCCAGTCCACCCTCGAGGGCACTCTCGGACACTGGGAGACGGGTAAGACTCGGGCCACAGGAAGGTAGGATAAAACGAGTGAGGCAGGTAGAGGGCAGTGCTAGGGCTTATGGGAGCACTAAGTGTGTGTTGGGGACAGGTCACGTGATCATTTTAGGGGATGGTCTGGCTTCCTGGACTAGCACCAGCCGAGCCGAGTTTGGAAGGCACTCCTGAGTCCGTGGCCCCTTCCTCTGCCTGCAAAGCCAGCAGTGGCTGAACATGCTTTTCTCAGGTTGCCACCTCTCTGACTCTGACTTGCAGGGACCCTCGTGGTTACGTGAGCCCACCCAGGTACCCCAGGCTAGTGTCCACAGTTTAATGTCAGATGGGTAGCTGCCTCAGTTCCCCCTGTAACCTTAGCCCTGCCTTGCCGTGTGACACAGCACATTCACAGACCTGGGGTATGACTGCCTTGTTCTGTGTGTGACGGCACACATGTCACATGAACTTCGCCACTGTCACCACTTTAAGTGTGCAATTCAGTGGCATTAATTGCATTCACATGTTGTGCAACCAGCGTCGCTATCTGCATCCAGGACTTCTTGGTCGCCCCAGACCGAAGCTCGGAAACCATTCAGCGACAACAAGAGCTATCTTCCGGTTTACTCAGGGCTTCTTTAACTTCTTGCGATGACGATTCATAGTTTCCAGTGTGTAAGTCTTATGCCTCCCTAGTTAAATGTATGCCTGTGTGTTTTACGCTAGTCTCTGATGCTGTTGTAAATAGTCTTATGTTTTTCATTTCCCTCATTTGATGATTTGCTGCTAGTGTACAGAAATGCTACAGATTTTTGAGGATTGACTTTGTATCATGGAACTTGGCTGATTCTGTTTATTATAATAGTTTTTTGTAAGTTCTTTGGGGTTTTTACATATAGGATCCTGTCATCAGTGGAGATCATTTCACTTCCTCCCTTCCAAGGTAGAGGCCTTAACTTCTTTTCTTACCTAATTGCTCTGGCTACGATCTCTTAGTCACGGCTTGTCGTTTTTTATAATACTTGTTTCGTTAGCATTCTTTGAGGGTTTTTGCATCTGTGTTCATGAGAGATTTTGGTCTGTCATCTCTTTTTCTTGGAATGTCTTTCTTTGGTTTTGGGATCACAGACTGAGTTCGGAAATGTTCCCTGTGCTTCTCTATCTGGAAAAGATTGTAAAGAAGAGAATGGCCTTCAGCCCAGGGGGAAAGGGGCGATCACAGCACATGCCCCCTGAGTGTGGCAGGCCTGGTGTGGGGACCCTTGTGCTCCTTAGTGGTGTCTGTGAGTGTGTCCTCTCCACGAAGTGAGGGTGATCTCTGCTCCATCGCGGTGCAGTGAGGTATACAAAAAATAATTTTTGCAGAGCATGCAGGACAGATCCTGGCACAGGCCAGATGCACAGGAAATGTGAGATTTTTGGCAGCCTCTCTGCCTCCCTAACCCCACCCCAACGCAGCGGGCACCACGATGTCCTCTCTCTCTCACCAGCCCTGAGCTCTTTCCGGGGCTTGGCCGCCCAGCTGGCATGATGTGGGCTGCACCCCGTCCCTGAGGGGCACAGCTCTGCCATTAGTCTCCAAAAGTCCAGCAATTAATGTACTAAGCTGAGTTCCCTCCACAAGCCAGCCCATCACCATAGTAACCAGCATTCCCTATTCAGGGACCCAGAGGTGGGGGAGGAAAGACACCAAGCAGATAGCAGTTTAGAGGGAGAAAATGAGATTTGGCGCACTGCTTGGGCAGCCTGGGTAGAGGGTGAGCTCAGACTGATTTGGACAGCCTGCTTCTGCCCACCGGGGCAGGGGCTGGGGCAAATGAGGCGTCACTGATGAGTTGCTGGGGGGTGACAGGAGACACTCAGGACAGGAATCTGGCTGAGCCTTGAGAGCATGGAGTGACTGTGTGCAGACCACTGAGCCAGGTCCTTCTCCTCCAGGCCAAGCACCGGGCCTCTGCTGCGTGTCTGTTGAGCTATGTGTGCGGCCAACCGCAGTTGCCGGCCAGGGATGGGATGAGGGAGCAGGTGGCTCCTGTCTGTGCAGCGCTGCCCGAGAGCCCAACTGCCCGGGAAGAGCTGGAGGTCTGAGGCCTGGATTCCACACTGCTCTCTGTGTGACCTCAGTCACCAAATACGTGCCGGGTAGGTACCCTCTGTGTCCCGGGCACCGTCCTAGGTGCTGACCCCTCCCGGCACAGAGGGCATCACGATGAGGCTTGTCGATGGGAATCCCTGTGTTCACACTCCAGCCCTGCCTCTTACGAGCCGTGCACACCAGGGGCCGTCACTCACCCTCTCTGGCCCTCTGCCCTGGCACCTACACAGTGAGGACAGCAGCACCTGCGTCACAGGCCACTGGGAGAGCTGGGCGAGCTGCTTCAGGTAGAAAGCTTAGAACTGTGCCCGACCTCGGAGAGTGCGTAGGGTGCACTGGTGCTGTCATTGTCCAGTTCTTCGTTCCCTCGCCAGTAAAACGGGAACAATACCCGCTGCCACACAGACCCGTAGAGGAGCCTACACAAGTCAGTGGGTGTGCTGATTCTCTGAACAGTAAAATGTTGACCGTTATTGCCATAATGGGTATGAAAGGGAGACCTGTCAGTCTGACCTGCAGAGAGGTCAGCTGCATAGGGGGCCTGGGAACGTCATTGCTTCTGTCTCTGACTCAGTCATGCCCTAAATGCATGTTAAACATTTACTGAGTGCCGGGCACTGTCCGGGGGTGGGGGAGGGAGGCTTGCAACCTAGTGGTGGAGACAGACAAGCAAGCAGATGCCTGCTTTTGTTTGTCATCAGTGCTCTGGGAGAGGGAAGGACGAGCACCTACTACCGGCCTAGGGGATCAGGGAAGGCTTCCTGGAGGAGGTGATGCCTGAGCTGAGCCTGGAAAGAGGGATGGGGAGCAGGTCAGAAGGCAAGGGTAGCCTGCATGAGGAACAGCCAGCCTCCCTTCCAATGTCATCCACGAGCAGGAGGCACGGTGCTTCAGGGGAGGGGAGGAAAGGGGTGGCAAAGGTTCAGGCTGGAGCACATGGTAGGAGTTTGCAGAGAGGGAGCCATTCAAGTCTGAGCAAAGGGCGTTGAAAGAGGCAGTCTGGGGGCATGTGCGTTGACCCAGAGACAAGGGGCCGACCGTGGTCCTGGTACCAGTGGCTGTTCTCATGCATCTACTGCTGTGATTTAGGAAGCCCTGCTGAGGAGGGTGAATTAACCAGGGGGCTGATGAGGACATCAGCGCAACATCTAAAGAGAGATGTTGACGACCTTTCCCAGCAGGCCAAGGGGTCCAGCTGCAGATCCCGAGACACCAGGTGACTGGCAGAGAGCAGAGGGACTGAGGGTGGAGAAGGCTCAAGGGAAGCCCAGAATGACAGTGTGAGCATCTGGGAGCCAGTCACAGGGGAGGTCAGGCGGGACACGTGCAGGTGGAACAGAGCAGGTTTGAGGCACTTGGAAAGCAGCCAAGTAGCAACGTCAAAGGGAGGTGGGCGCTAGAGTCTAGAGCCGGAGGAGACACTGGGGAAGAGCAGAGGGGACAGGAGATGGGGCTCGAGGAACCACTGCATAGGAAGGAAAGAAAAGAGCTGAGGCCCCAGGAGTCTTTGGTCCTGCGAACGAGCAAGAACATCCACCCCTTCCTATGTCCTCTCTGTTCACACACTCAGGGTTTCCCCAGCATCAGCTGAAGCCCCGTGCTACCCACATGCAGGATTAATTTGATTGAGGAGACGGAGATCGTGTGAGAAATGTGATTTCCTGCCCTCCTCCTTTATGCTGTGGAATTCAAAAATATTGCCTGTCGCTTATTTTTTCCCCAGGAGGAGGCCAGATGCCAGCTGTGCTCCGCAGTTGCTAAAACCGTGAATGAAACTCAAGCCACGTCTGTCTATTCTTGAAGCAGTGAAGATTCCTAAACCGAGACCCACAGCACTTGAAAGGCACGTCTTATCGTGAAGCCGTGACCCACTTCTTTCGTATTCCACACAATCTTTTGGAGTCATCGATTAACTAATTAAGTAAACACTTCTCAAGTCCCAGGCGAGGCGCCGGGCATCATTTTAATCACTGGGTATAGCAGCATCCTGCCTCCAGCTGACGTTCCGGGGAGAGGAGACAGAAACCAAAGGAGGAACCAACGACATGATTTCCAGGAGGAATCACTGGTTCGAACACACCAGGGTCATGTGATAGGCAGTGACTGGGGTAGGTCAATTTTTACCCCGCCGTCCCCACTCCCTCACAAGGACCCACTGAGGCTCCTTGCACACACACAGGACCTTGGGACTCACGCAGGGACCCTGCAGGGACCCCTCACTGCCTCCGGGTACAGCTCAAAGCCCTGCCCCTCGGAGACCTCCATGGGCTAGTGTGTACCCACCACCTCTCCAGCTTCAGCTCTGTCACCGGACTGCAGGTGTGTGTGTCCGTGTGAACAAAGGAGGGGAGGAGGGGACCACATAGGGCAGGGGCAGCCCACACTCCCAGGATGCCGCGTGGCCACGTGAGCGAGTTGCCCATGCCACAGACGGAAGCTCGGCTCAGTCACTGGGTCGGCGCCGGACCAAGAGAGCCGCGGCTGTAAGAGCCATGGAGGGGAGCTCGCTTCGGAGATGCCAAAGGCCAACGGCCCACGAGCTTTGGTGCTGCGTGAGGCCAACATTTCCTGCCCTGTTTTTGGTTGTTTGTTTTGTTTTGTTTGCTTGCTTGCTTTAAGAAGCAAAGTAAATATTTACTTAGGATAAAAAAAGCAATGACAACAGATTATAAAATTCGAAAAGCTGACAGAGACCACAAACATCAAAAAACTCCAGGAAAAAAATCTCTTTTGACTGCCTGACTCCTGCTGTATTTTCCCTGTATTTTTAGCTCCACACACTAAGAGCCGCTTCATTTGCAACAATTTTGTAACACATGTCCTCTGGTGAGAACAGATAACCATGCCCAGTTTTTAAACTTTAGCCAGTGTGAGCTGTGGTTCTTCCCCTGCCAACCACAGCATGGGCCGGCCAGGCAGGTGGGGCCGCCTTGCCTTTGGGGCTCCCTACCCTTGCCCCCAGGGTGAGTTTGGCCCCCTGAAACCCTTTCTCCCTCTGAGTCTGGTCTTCCCCTCCCACTCTTGACTGACAGCTCAGCGTAGACAGGCTTTCCCAGCACAGCCCTGTTCAAGCTCCCCTGCGAGGCCTGACCTCCAAGCCCACGCAGGCGCCCCTCCGGCATCCTTCCCAGCTGCGCCCCCTCGGCCAGCCCCACCCGCAGCACCAGAAACCTGCACGCTCCTCCTTGTGTCGCCGGTCCAGTCACACATCTGAGAGCAGTCACAGCCCGTTCTGAGTCCTTCCCCGTTCTCAGACTGACTCCTTCCCCATCTTCTTTCTTTTTTCCCCCCTCCCGACTACCCTGCTCTCCATGCATTTCACAAGAGACTAGCTCAGATTGCAGGGTCCTGAGGACACGGAGACATTTCTGTTTCACTTATTCTGGACAGCGTCTGGTCTGATGAAGCGGTGTGTGTAAATAGTGCTGCAGGACCCAGCCTGGCTCTGGAGGTGCTGTCCCAGCAGGCCCCCCCTTTCCCAGGGGAGCATGAGAGGCATCCACAGACAGAGTCCCACCCCACAACTGTGAGACAGGAGGCAGTCTCCTGTCTCCCGGCCACAGTCCCCTGCCCCCGGGGCTCAACATGGGCGGCACTGGGGGTCCTGTCTGCTGCACTCCCCAGCTGCAGCCCCAGCCAGCCTCCCTCTCCAAACCGCAGCTGCCTCATGGGCTCAGGAGGGATCGCAATCCCCAGCACAGCGCCCTGCTGCCCAGCAGGGCAGTCATAAAAAATAAAAAAATGTCGCACACACTCAATTAGAGGAAGCTGTTATTAGCAGAGAATGCTTCTCAGCACGCCTTCCATCCCGGCAGTCCTCCTGCGCCCGCGTGTAACCCAGCTCAGAGACTTCTGTGGGGGGCACGCACTTACACAACTGCGGCGGGGGGTGGGGGGACAAGAGGCTGCTTCCCCCCTCGGAGCCAGCCGTCTGCATCTGCACCGGCTGCCAAGCCCCTTGTCAAGTGCCTGTTTGTTATCCTCCACGAGTCTGCAAAGGGCCTTGCTCGCCCAAAGCCTGGGCACCGTGGCACAAAACGGGCTTGTTCCCTGCAAGGCCTTTCTCAGTCTGACCCCAACATCCTTTCACAGGCTCTAGCCCCCCCCCACCCCCGGGACCTCCTTCTCCAGCTGCAACAACGTCCCTCTCTCCCTCCAGTGCCCCAGCGTGTTCTTTTCCTGACTCTCGGACATTTGCGTCTGTGCTCTCACCCCCGGGATGGTGGTGAGAGCCTGGCTAGGCAGGCCCCTTCTCGCCCCTCAGAACCCAGCCCGTGCACCTTCCCTCCGCGAAGCCCTCCCGAGTTTCCCGGGCAGGGTGTGGGTCCCTGTCCTCTTCAGGTGCCCTCAAACCCCTGGTGTCCATCACTCCAGAAGTGGCCTTAAGGTCGTCCCACGTGTTGGTCTGCGTTTCCCACGTGGCTCCCGAGATGCAGGGGTATGTCTTGGGGCTCTCCCTCCATGCCCGAAACAGTGAGGGCACGGAGCAGCACTCACTCACACGTCAGAGCAACACAGAGAAGTGAGTCGACGTGTCGTGTGTCTGAACTCTCCTTACTGCTGATAATACATTAACTTCACGGTAAGAGGGCGTTCTCTTTCATTTAAAAAAAAAAAAAACCATCGTTAAACAATCCCGCAGCATCTACATCCTTTGGATCAGCACAGAGGTCCCTGTGTTGGCCTCGTCACCAAGGGTGTTTCTTCCAAGAAACCACCTCCGTTGCTTCCCGAGCCCCATGGTTCTGCAGACCTGAGAGCGCAGGGATCGGTGGTGGGGGGGGGCCCACTGAGAAGGGGAGGCGCTGGCGAGGCGGGTTCTGCGGGAGGAGCCTCCTTCCCAGTGAGGCGGTCCCCCAATGCACACAACACAGGGGACAGGCAGGCTCCCAGCCATCACAACACGGGGCTCCCAGCTCATCTCCAAAGGGAGCCTCGGCTTCAGCACCATGCCAGGGGACCCCAGGACTGAGGGAAGGTCCTGGCGTTCCTCAGTCAAGGGAGGCTGTGGGAGGAGCTCTGCTCAGGACAAGGTGTGCTGCTGTGCCCGGCAAAGGGGGCTTTTTAAACACAGTGTGAACACTTATTGATGGGGGAATTCAGCAGGAGGGACAGAAGAGCTTCATGGAAGGTTTTGTCTGAGCAGAGGGGCCACAGTCCCATCCTGTGCCCTGTCCACCTGAACATCCCTCCGGCCCCACCACCACCTGGCGAGGTCAATGAGCTTGCTCCCTCGCTTATTCACTCACCTGTTCCCGCATCCGCGTCCTCATTCACTGTTCCCGAGTCTGCTCGCCCGCCCGCCCATCCACACAGTCACGCATTTCTGCATTTCCTCCCTCTCACCCTCACCACTGACCCCCCACGCCCCCGCACTAACACACACTCCCGCCACCAGCGCTGTGCCCGCCCGCCTCCCTTCCCAGGCTGTGCCAGAGCCATGGAGACAGCCAAATGAGGAAGAGTTTCCGCCTCTGGGACCGCATGGGAGGGGGCCGTCCGAAGGAGGAACAGATCCGTTGAAAACAGGGTGGTGAATTCTCCTCTCTCCCCCGGGGACTCCAGGAGTCCCTCGGTGGAAGCCCAGCCCTACCAGGTCACTCTGAGGTGGAGCACGGGACGAGGCAGTGGAGAGAGGCGGAGAACTGGAGAGCAGCACAGAGAAGTGCAGAGCAAAGAAGCTCTTCTCATGCCGTCCTGTGCCCTTGGATGGTCGTGCATATAACCTCTGTGGGTCTCTCCTCGTACGTGAAGCAATCACGGAACGCCTGTATGGTGTTGCAGAGTTCCGTGGGGGCTGGGATGAACACGCAGTGCCCAGGTCTGCAATCCAATATGAACGCGATGCATGTCGAGTGGTCGGTCGGGGGGGTGGCGCTCTTGTCTCTCTTCCATAGCGCACGGCGCCGGAGCTCTCCCTCACCCGGGACACACCGCGGGCACCTCAGCGCCAGGCTGAGCGTCCCCTTCTTTCCCTGAGCACACCCGGCACGTAGCAGCATGTGCTCGTGCCCAACTGGGCCCCGGAGGAAGAGCTACTGCAAAGTGACCAACCCAAGTGCCAGGGGTTACTGAAACCTCCAGTTACACACAATACCTGGAGGGCAGCCACTGAGTGGCCGGAGGAGGGAGCGGCCCAGTGGGCTGCTGCACTTTCCTTCTCACTGTGGGGCAGGCTGGTGTGGCTGAGAGGGATACTGGGGCCCGTGCAGCCTTGGGGGGCAGTTGTAGAAAATGTCCTACCAGGAGCTGAGGACAGCAGACCTGTCCCCAGGGCCCTCGGCCGACGCTCCTCGTGTTTTTCTAGCGGAAGGGCTCAGCACAGAGATGTGCTGAGAGGGGCTGGAACCCACACGGCTAGAAACGGAAGGGCCTCCTTCACCCCCGACCCCAACCCCGACCTATACCGACCCACACAGCCCAGGCCCCAGGTGCAGGCCCCGGGTGCAGGCCCCGGGCTCAGTGGGGCCACCTGGTCACCAGGCAGAGCCCTCCCCAGACTGGAGCCATCCTGGGGAGGGATGGCACCTGGCATGCACGCCTTGTGGGGGGCCCTGCGCTAGGCACAGTACAGACCCGGAGGACATATCTGACCCTGAGGCTTCAGTCACTTACTGGATTGGGACTTAAATTCAGTCGTCACCTCGTTCCCTCGAAATCTGTGTGTCCAGCACTAGGTTACCATGGTTCTGAGCTGACACTGTCCCACAAAGATTTTCGGGGCTCCCACTGTGTCCTGCCTGCACTGGGTGGACACAGGTAGTTTCCACAAAAGCAAGGCAAAGCCCATGAACTTGAGGAACTCAGTGCCTCATGACACAAACAGACAAAGCCATAGTGGATTACGATAGGGGGTGGCTTGGCACCGTCGGCAGCATGGGGAGGGGGTGCTCAGGGGGCACAGCAAGTCAAAAGTCTGAGTCCTGGGACAAACCCGTGCTGACCAGCCCGCGGCGGCGGCTCAGGAACGAGGATCGGGCTGCCGTGAGGGATTTTCCTGGGGGCCAGGAAACACCCCGCCCAGGGCCTCCTTCTGTCCATTGATGAAGACAAGTGGGGGCCGTCACAGCCCTGCCCCAGGGACTCACAGCAACGTCTGACCAGGCAGAACAGAGTACCTACAACACATCAGCCCTGCAGTTGACGGAACGCTTCCCACGACCCAGGCGCTGTGCTGGGCAGACCTGGTTCAGACTGTGTCCGTCTAGTCCCTCAGCTGTCGGCAGGCTGGGTTTGATGTGTGTGGGCACGTGTGTGTGCATGTGTGTGTGTGTGTGTGTGTGTGTGTGTGTACAAAGCTATGGAAGGGTGTTTGTCAGACCGCACCTGCTGACTAAGTTGTGGGCATGACAGCTCAGGGGGGCAGCCCATGTCATCACATGTACCAATGTGCTTTTGTTACTTGGACCATTTAAAACATCCTAATGAGAAGTATTTTTTTTAAAAAAAAAAAGATATTCTGAATTGTATATGTGCCTTTCTGTATGAATTCTATTCATTTACCTTAAGCACACACTTAAGGAAGTTGGGAATTTTGGTCAAGGCCATGGCCTTGGCCTTTGACATGGGTTTGAACCCCAGCTGTGGGATTGCATATCCATAAACCTCTATTTGCCCATCTGTGGTGGGGGGGCCGGGGGGCAGCACAGCCAGCTCACAGCAGAGAATGGCATGTGTGGGAGGATCCAGCACACAGCCCTCGCCGACTGGCCCTGAAGAGCAGTGCAGCCCCTCATCCGTGCCGTGGGGCATCACACGTTTCCGGCTCACCAGAGAGTGGGCTTCCTCGACTTGGAAGTTACACGTGTCGGGCAGCCTGGCACGTCTCCCATTCCTGAGTCAGGGATTGGCTGAAAAACCCTCAGGGACCCACCCCACCCTGAACCAATCCCGGTGTGCCATTCTCCTGTTCCAGTTGTTCTTGGCAGGCCTGCGATCAATAATGACGCCCTCTTGAGGAAATTTTTCCCAGCTTGAGGGAAAAGGCCTTTGCCGACATGGGCTTTGGTCCCCCAGGGGTGACTTGGAACCCTCCCTCTGTGTATCCCTTGCCCCTGTCCCCAGATAACGCATTCACTCTCCGATTTTCCCTTCCTTGTTTCTGCAGCAGAGGTATGGATGGCACTCCATGCACAGTCCTGACCACAGTGACCTCACAGGCTGGGCTGGCCTTCCTGAGCACCGTCCACTGCGGCAACGCTGGAGGAGCAGAAGGAGCGGGTGGAACCCGGAGGCTGCAGAGGAAACACCTCCCAGGGCAGGATCCCAAGCTGAGAAAGGGCCTTCTATGCTCCCCCAGCCCAAGCAGCCAGGGCTCGGATCAGCCCTCTGCCAGCCCCGGGAATGACCAGCCAGGCCCCGCCAGTGGGAGGCCCTGGCACTGGACTGGACTCCTGTGCCCAGCGGCATTTCCCCCACCAGATTGCCTGCTTCTACCCTCTGGAGACCGGAAAATGGATCAGCTGCCTCTTGGTCATGGAAGCCCTCCAGGCCACCGTGGCCACAGGTCTTCCTTCCTCTCTGCCCGAGGACCTCCGTTATGGTGGCACTGATCTTTCTCTCCCCATGGGCCATGGCTTCCCTCTCTGCAGCCGTCTTATGGGGGAACCGGAGGCAGGAAGAGAACCGGGATCACCCAGTCCTAGGCTGGCGAATGCCTGTGTCTGGGGAGACCCTGCACTTCCCGAGGATGACCCTGGGTGACCGAGGGCACACGCCTGGCTAAAGTGGGTGGCTGTTCTGACGGCCTTCCAGGAAATCAAGCCAAAAGTTTCCCATCTGCTCATTTTTCTGAGAAGCAGAGATTGAGATTTGTACAGGAAACCTCCTGCACCCTCTGCATCAGCAAGCCATTGAAATGAAGTCAAAATCACCAATGAAGCTTCACACCTGCCTACGGGGCTGGCCAGCAGGCAGGCCTCCTACTGGGTCATTTCATGGGTGTGGAAAAACTGTTGAGAATCTGATGAAACTCTGAAGACACCCCAGAAAAACCAGTTACAAGCTAATTCCTTCTCCAAACATTCCCAAAGGCCTGCGGGTTTCCCGGAGCCGTTCCTGGACCCCCATTAAAGGCTACCCTTGTCTCTTCCAGTCTCTTGCCTTACTCGAAGGCCCAGCAACAAGGTGACAATCTCCCAAAGACACACAGGAGGCCCTGAGCAGCAGAGCTACAAGCAGATCCAGGACAGTGGGGGAAGGGGGAGCTTCCTCCCGCAGACACGCTGACACCTCCCCCTCCCCAATCTGGGAAGCAGGAGCAAACCAAGGCCAGTCACACACCGACCATACACCAGGCACTCCGGGGTTATCTTACTCTGTCCCTTCTAGCACCTCCCCTGGCAGAGGAGGAAACTGGGGCTCACTGGACACAGACCTCTAGCTCCGGGCGTCCAGACAGAGTGACAGAGTTAGGACAGGACAATGAGACAAATGGCGGTCTGCGCCCTTCACCTGCCCTCTGGCTCCTCTGGGCAGCGCACCTGTCGGCCAGCCTCTCACCACGCACAAGCCAGGGAATTCTGAACAGCTGGCCCAGAATTTGGACTAGAACAGCTCGTGAACTCACTAGAAGGGGCCCGGAGACGTGGCTCTCACAGGCGGCAGTCTGGCTCTGTAGGGTTCTGCCAGGTGGACATGGTTGAGGAGGGATGGACAGACTGGGGGGCTGGACTGAGCTGTGTAGAGACAGAGGCACTGGCCCGAGGTTCTGGAAGGGGACAGGTGTGAAGTTCTGGGGAGGGGACCCCAGCACAGAGCTCCAGGACAGCAGGGGGCCACCTCCTCCAAGGGATGGATGCCTGGTCAGCCTGTCCCTGTCATCACTGAGCCTCAGTCAGCTTCAGCGGGGACAAGTGAGGGCATGTTTCCCCAGCTGCACTGTATAACCTGGACGTGAACCTGAACTCCGGCCTACTGCTACAGAGGACAGTATGCAGAAGCAGGGACCAGAACACGTGAAGTCCCTGGGCTGGAGAAAATGAAAGTGGGAACACGGTGCCGGACAGGAAGGAGATCTAAATTTAGACCCAAATGGTGGGGTTCCTTTTGACAATAAATGCAAAGCTAAGGAGAGAGGATCTCCTCTGCCCGCCCCCACCCCGGCACTCCCCTGCCTCCCACTTTTCTAGCTCTTACTCCAAATGTCTTAACGGAAAGTTGAAAGAGGCTGGGCCATCTCAGCAACTCTGGAAGCAGCAACTCAGACGGGAACCTGCCTCTGACACCCTGCAGCCTCCCCAGCACCCCTGCCTGCCTCCAGGACGCTCAGGGACATCAGACAGGCGGTCCTCAGGGACTGGCTGCACTTGACTCTGAAGTCTGGGCAGATCACAGAGCCCTCCACTCCTGGACGAGCTCAGGCTGCAGAAGGGAACAACTCAGTTTGCAAAGGGGACACTCCCTCCCTCATGCGCCCCCGGCTCTGCCCTCCTGTCCCCAGAGAGGGTGAGGGCAGAGACTCCCCACTGACCACCAGCAGCCCCAGCAGAGAGAACTAGCCTTACCTGGCAGGGAGTGCCGGCTGGGGCTCCAGTCCGGGCGGGTCCTCTGGAAGCAGGGAGTCCCGGCAGCCCCCTCCTGGGGTCACCTGCCAGCAGCCACACCCGCCCTGCCCCCTAGTCTGGCAAACTCGCTCTCTAGACCAGACTTGTAATAAGCCTGGGGGTTTCTCCCAGGCCAGAGGTCAGGAGACAGAACTAGTTTTAAAGCAAATAACTAAATAAACGCAGCAAAAAGTTAAGGCTTAGAACTTAAACAATGAAGTAGAAAGTGTGGGAGAAACAAAGTGTGGGAAAAGGGGGACACTTTCTCAGGAAGAAAGACTGCAGAGGCAGCTGCTGGATCCCCCCCAGGGGCAAAGTGGCCAGAGTGGTGGGATCCCCAGCCCAGAGCCGTGGAGGGCGGAGCCAGTGGTGGGCGGGCTTGGAGGAGGTTGGGGGTGGGGCCCAGCCAGCCAGAGAGAGGCAGTGGATTCTCCAGGGAGATCAGTTCCCTCAGGGCAGAGAGGCAAGCAGCAGGGGGCAGGGGGCAGGGGAGGTCCCCAGAAGAAAGCCCACGGTGGCAGGAACTGCGCTGGATTCCAGGCAGCCGAGAGACATCCCTAGGAAGCCCAGGACACAGACTGACAACTCTTCCCAATTATAGACTTCCCAGGATATTTTGGTGCCTTTTACCACCGGGTCTGAAATAGCCCCGTCCTAGGCAGCAACTGTGGCCAGTCTGGACAGCTTAGCGGGCAGGGGGAGGAGGGCAGGGGCAGCTTCGCTGGTCCTGCTGCGCAGAGCGTCCCACTCCAGACCCAGCTCCTACCTGCCTCTCTGCTCCCACCCCACCCAGGGGAGGGTAGGTAGTGCACCTCCGACTTAGTGAGCCCTAGGAGGGCTCAGAGAGAGCAGGGGTGGTGAGGAGGACCCTTTCCTTCCTAAAGGGCTGCTCCGCCCCCCAGCGAACAGCGGGTGAGCAGCTGCCAGCCCAGGGGGCTCCTCCACTTTTGCTTCTGACCTCGGGTCCCAAACGTGGCCTTGGCAAGGGGACATTGAAGAAGGTGAGGACATGGTTTCATTTCTGTGACCTCAGCCGCCCTCACACCCTTCCCCAGGTGGCCCCTAAACTCTGGGACACCTTTACACGGCTGTCTGCTGGGGAGCAGGGTTTAATAAACAGGCAGCACAGGGCTCATGGGTGCCCAGGAGGTTCTCAACAATCTGTCCGTGCCTTCCCCTCCTCCACCTTGTCTCCCAGCCCGTGCCGGTCCATTCCGCCCATGTTCAGGAAGTGCCCACTGGGGCCACGCAGCGTGGGGAGCCGGCGACAGGGAGCAGAGGTGGTGCTGTGAGGACAGGCCCTGGTGTGGGATGGCGCCGTGCTCAGCAGAGCCACAGGGAAGGTGGAGGCAGCAAGGATTGAGCTGGCATGTGCGTGAGAAGGCCGAGTGGTTCACTTGCTCACTGTCAGGGGCCCAGGGTGCGCCAGGGCACTTGGGGGCTGGGCTGGGGGCTGGGCCTGGGTCTGCCTCCAGGCATCCTGGATGGGGTGGGGGTGGGAGAGACAGAAACCAGGGGAGCAGACCCCACGGCGAATGGCTGGCTGTCCCGGGTGCCCGGGCAGACAGTAAGGAAGTGAAGGAAGGGGACACAGGAGACCGGGACGGAGCGAGTTGGGCAGGGGAGCAGCAGGTGCAGAGGTGCAGGTGGAAATGAGCATGGCGCAGCCAGGACACCCGCAGAGGTGCCCAGAACAGCCCCTGCGATGGCCCTTGAGGTCCAATGTGGAGGCCTGGCTCGGAGGACGGAGTCCCCCTCTGGCACCAGGAACCCCCTCTTGAACCCCGTGCTGCAGCTCTCCTGTCACCCAGCCCACCCCCTGCTGCAGACCAGTGGCCCCCTGGGACTCCCCTGTCACCTGAGTGCTCCCAGGCCTGGAGGAGAGGCTGGGCGCCCCTCACACCCAGCACTGCCCCCAGAACCTCCTCCCCGGGCTTTTCCAAACCGAACCTCTCCTTGCACGTGGGTCGTGCTCTGCCCCAAAGCGGGACAGCACTGGAGGCCACTTGGTTCTCCCATGGCTGAGGCTGGGAGGCGGCAGGCCGGGAGCAGAGGGCTCTGCAAAGACGATTCCGGAGAGCTCTCTGGCTCGCCGCCGACCCTCCTGGGCTGCTTCTCCGCCAGGATGACGCACTGTTCAGATGTGTTAAACAGAGAAGACGTGGGCGAACAGCCCCCCACACCAGAAATGCATGGCTCTGCACTGACCGACGAGGAAGAAACGCCCCCCACGACCTCGTTTCCCCCCATTTCTGTCACCCATTCTACCACTGATAACAGTGCCCTAGGTCCTGGGAGGGGTGACTTCACAGATGACTCTGTGTGGGCATGGAGTCTGTCTTCTCCATCACGGGCTGTCTGCTCAGGGTTTCACCGAGCTGAGAGCAAGGCTGGCGGGACTGTTTCCTTCGGAAGTCTCTGGGGAAGAGTCTGCTCCGGCTCCTCCGGGGGGCTGGCCAGCGTCATTCATTCCTGTGGTTGCAGGCCTGGAGACCCGCCCTCTCCCCACCTATTGGCATCCAAGAAGGTTCGCAGCCTCCAGAGAGTGCCCTCTCCACCTGGGGTGGCTTCTTCCTCATCCAGGCCAGCGGACGATGCCTCGTTCTACCCTTTTCTGCCTTCTGGGGCCACCAGAGAGAAAGTCCTCTGATTTCTTCAGCTCCTGTGATTAGAGTAGGCTCACCCAGATAACCTCCCTCCATCAAGGTCAACGGGGCCACTTCACACGACACAGTTACGGGGGCAGCAGCTTCCCATTCTGACATTCTGGGGCTCAGGGCGGGACATTTTTCTGCACGTCATATGCTGACATACCACGCCTGCCTTTTTAAATTCTTCACTTACTAAAATCTGTAATTATTTTTTAAAAGCGCTTATTTCTTGCATTTCTATTTGACTTCAATCTCAGTGAGGACAGTAAATGTGTGTTCTCTTTTCATTCCCACCGTGTCCCCGAGTGTGGTGCTTGGCATGTACAGGCGCCGATGATACCTCTGACATGCGTGACATAAGAGTCTATGACGGAAAGGCGAGTGAGTGCGGGGAGAAGGCCTCACTGTGAGTGGCCGGCACGTGGCCACCGTAGGTTTTAAATCAGATCTCATCGGCACGTCAGGGTGCACTGACAGAGAGGTTAAAATGTGGAAGTCACAGAAAAGTGAGGGGACGAGGCTGGCGTGGTCGGAAGGGTGTGGGGTGGGAGAGGGACCCGGAATGGATGACCCACTCAGAGATTCTGGTCTGCCTCCTTCCTCCTCTCCCTCCGCTGTTCTCCCACCAGCCACCAGAGGGGTCCTTTGAGAAGTCAACCAAACTCCACTCCCCCCACCCCAGACACCTCCGGGGGCTTCCCCTCCTGCTGAGAATCTGATGTGAACCCCAGGCCCCATCTTCCCTCACAGGCTGCCCCGAGGCCTGCCCAGCCCACCTGAGACCATGGAGGACCCTCCCAGGCGCCCCAGCTGCAGTGGCCTCGCTGCACTTCCTCAAACTCGGAGCCCCACTTCTGGTCCAGGACTTCCCGGTGGCCAGCTCGGTGACCAGAGTCCCCTTGGTGTGCGTTCCGCCCCTCACAACTGCCCCACCTGCATCCATTGCAGCATTCGGCACAACAGCCAAGAGGGGGAATCAGCATAATGTCCCCTGGTGGATGAGCGGGCAAAGAAGACGGGGTCTGCACCTCCAGGGGGCGCCACTCCGCCTGCAACACGAAGGAAGTGTCATAGTGTGAGAAATGTGGACGAGGCTGGGGCACCTTGTGCTGAGCAGAACAGGCCAGTTGCGGAAGGACAAATCCCGGGCAATTCCACCTATGGGGGGTTGGGGGGAGCCTGGAACTCAGACTCCTAGAAGCAGAGACTCAGGACGGTGGTTGCCAAGACCTGGGAGGGGGGAAGGGGGAGGCGGGGGACCACTGTTCAACAGGAATAAAGGCTCCGTGATGTGAGCCGAAAGAGCTCCAGCGATTTGCCGTGTAACTCGAGCCCACGGTCAGCCGTGGGGAGTTGCGCGTGGGAAGACCGGTTAAGGGGGTCGATCTCTTGTTGCAGGTTCTCACCGCAATGAAATAAAACTGGTAAAAATCGCCCTGCGGAAACCAGCCCACATCTCCCTGCCTCCTGCCGGGTAACTGCTATCCAACCCTGCATTTCATGCTCGTGTGTTGACTCTCTGTCCCCTCGGCCAGGAGCCTGATCTGGGGGGGGAGGGGGCACTGGTTAAGTGCCTGTGTGCCGGACGCCCCGCCAGACGCCCAGGCATCTCCCAGCTGGGGGCAGCGACCACGCCATCCCTCCACGGATACAGAAACAGAGGCTTGGGGCTGTGAAGGAACCTGCTGGCCTTGCCCGCCAGACCTCAAATCCACCGCTGTCTTCTTCTAGAAGCTCACATATTCTTCTGTATGACTTTAAAAGTGTCCCCCTTATCACCAAGATTTCCCGATTTCTGAAAACTTAGTTGTAATTGTCGGCTGAGGAATCAAATTCTCGTTTCCTGGCAACACAGAATCCCCTTCCTCCTCAGCCTTGCCCCGTGATCCAATCAGAATCACTCAACTGGACAAACTGTGTCACTAGCTGGTGGACTGTGTGGCCCCGCCGAAGCCACTTAGCCCACTCCTGGGCCAGTCTCTTGCCCTGGGTTCAAAGCCCACACCCCGGGTGAACTGCTTTAGAAGTCAGATCAGTAACGCCTTCTCTCTGCAGAGTCCTGTCCTAAGCCCCTGGGTGTCCCTGGGGCATGCGACTGGCCCCCTCCGGGAACTTCCCTGTCGGCCCTTCTCTCCCCAGCAGCCCCTCGGCTCACACACTTCCCTTTTCCAGAAGAGGACAGTGACCTTCGGAGCTCAATTCGCTCTGCCTCCGAGGGCGTGAGAGGCTGTGCCGTGCCCTGCTTTAGAAACCACTCTGATGGCCTCGGAGGTCAAAGACAACAGAATTAGCATCGGTGAAAATGACAGCAACTACACGTGCAGGAGTGTGTGGTTCGTCAGCAAAGACGTTCTCCCAAGGATGTTCCAGTAAACATTGCCGATGAACTTGAGAAACAGGCGACGGCCTGAACGTCCATCCCTGGGGATCACGTTTATTCCCATGCAGATCCATCCACGCTAGAGCGCTCAGTGGGGGAATAATAAAATGGGTTAGTCAAGCAGGGTTCTCCACGTCTCTTTCCAAAAACATTCACTGAAGCGATCCTTCCGTAGCCGTCTCAGCGTGTTCTGCCCCTCGGGGACTTTTTGTCAGGTGCAGACCCAGGCCCACCCTGTTCTGCGAGATGCCAGAGGCCCCTCCAGCAGCTTCATTTCCCACCTCGCAACGCACGCTGGGCGCCTCCCAAAGTCAGCTCATTCTGCTGTGCCCGACTCCGTGAATGGCTGCCTCGCCTTCACTCTGCTTCCGCTCTCATTACGCTGACACTGGCTGCACACCGCCCGCGATGGAGAGCTCCCTGGGCATGGCGTGTGGTGGGGCAGCAAGCTCCTCCCGGATCCCTCGACTGACGGACAGGTGTTTCCATTTCTTTCCTCAATTACAATGTGCTGCGATGCACACCTCCGTGTGCATGTCTCCCTCTGCTCCGTGCCTGTGTTTACGAACAGGAAGGGTCCTGGAAGTGGCCGTAGGCGGTCCGAGGGTGTGCACCACTTAAATTGTAGTAAATACAGTTTTGGGGGTATCTTAAACCTTAGAGCCGTGGAAGAAGAGGTATGGACTTTAACCTGTGCCGGTCAGAAGCCACAGGGGCCTTTGGAGACAGGAGCTGATTTGTAAGGAATTTCAGGGGAGATGGGACGGAAGGGCTCACAGTCAGGGAGCAGCCCTGCTCCAGCACTTTCCCAGGTGTCCAGACGCAGCCCACAGGCAACTGTGCCGTCACTCGGAGGGCAGGTGCCCGGTGTGCCAACACGCCGGATATGAGTGAGTGGCGGCTGGGCGGAGGGCACCGTTGTCCCCAATGTGCAGGCTTCTAGGGGAAGACTTGCTGGACAGCCAGGCAGTGCGCACTGCGGCCCAGAGATCAGTGTGTGTCCGCACAGGGGCAGCTCAGAGGGCGAGGAGACAGCCAGGAGCCAGCGAGGCTGCCATCCCCCTGCTGGGTGCCTGGGAGCCAGAGCGAGAGAGGCGGGGCCCAGGACTACTGTA
>PVIA01014715.1:0-25818 GCA_004024845.1 Tonatia bakeri | reverse complement strand
GGAGATGGAATCAGAGGCTCTGGATTCTTGTTTCAACCCAATCACAATAATCTGAACCCTTGAGAGGGCACTTCTATACTGGTCAGGACTCCAGGCTGTAAGTGAAAGAAACCCAACTGGAACTGACAGTGGCAGAAAGGGACTTTAATCACCCATGAGCTCTGGAAAGGCAGGGGAGGGGCCGGGGAAGGTAGCTTCCAGGGGCTTGGTGTCACCAAAAGTCTCCTGTGGCTTTGCTGTACTTTGTCCTGGCTCAGGTGAGATTTCTCCACACGCTGGGGCCATGGCTGCTGCCTGATCTTGCCGCACATTTCCCAGATTTATCACTGAAAAGAAAAGAGCTTCTTTCTTCAGTTGCAGCTTTAAAAGTCCCAGGAAGGGTCTTTGGTCATGGGATTGCCCCTTTGGGCCCTCCTGGACTCCTCAGGTCCTCAAGTCTATTTTATCTTATATTAAGTTTGCATTCCCAGCCTTCTTTTCTTTCGTGTTTAACTGATGTGTGTTTTTCTGTTCTTTTATTTTTTTTTTAACTTTGAACTTTACTGTGTCCTTATGTTTTGGGTTTGTCTTTTATAAGCAGCATATAGTTGATTTTTAAAAAAATTCCAATCCAATAATTTCTGTCTTTTAAGTGATGAATTTAGTCTTTTTACATTTAATGTTATTGCAGGCACGTTTGGACTTGTTTAGTCATTATACTTTGAACTTTCTATTTGTCCTGCCTTTTACTATGATTCTTTGTTCTTCCTTCTTTCTCCTTGTTTTGGATTAAGTTTGTTTTCTTATTCCATGCCCCCTACCACAGATTTGGCGGTTGTGCATGCCTTCTATTATTTCACTGGAATTTTATAATGTATATTATAAAATTTTATAATGTATATTATAAAATTCTAAGCTAATAAATATCTTAACCCCCTTCACAAATAACACAAAAAACTTTTAAGTCATTAACATTTTCTGCACACCTTCTAGACTTACATGCTTTTAGGTCAGTATTTAGTTTTGTCTTTTTCTAACCCTCTCTCCCAAATAGATATTGTTATAATTTCTGTATATAAAATGTTTGGTTGGATTCATGTACATGATTATTAATCTCTTTGTCCATCAATCCTTCTTTCATCTTAGCCCTTCTGCTGAAATAATTTTTCTTCTTCCCTGATGCGGACCCCAGCCTGTGGGGTCCGTCTGCTGTGGCTGCGGCAAACGAATTCACACAGACTAAAGACGTCTTGTGGAGAAAAAGGGACGGCATAGCCACTCTCTTGAGTGAGAGAGGGCTCCAACCTCTGCCTGGACAGGCTTTTAGTGCTTTTCTGGGCACATTACAACGAGGATGGTCCACGTTTACTACGCAAAGTTTCACTTTAGGTCATTACCTTTTACAGAAAACAAAGGAGAAGATGTTGCTAATCACATCACAGAAGAAGGGTATTTGCAGATGCAAAGGGAAAAGTGGTTGAGCTGGTTACAGTCATCCTTGGGAGGTTTAGCACAGATTTTAGGAAGTTACTTTAAAGAGATATAGTAAACATTTGCTGCCTCAATTCAGGGTGAGGGAGTTTTAGCAAAAGCAAGCCTCGTAGCAGCCTAGGTACAATGCAGGCCTGATTCCCCATGGGAGAATATCCATGGGCGTGCGTCCTGGGTGCCGACCTCGCTCCCCACTGGCCTTTCCGAGTGGGGGCTGGGCTACATTTCCCGCGCCTCGAGAAACAGTTCTCTATACCTCCTAAAGTATGCTTTTTAGAGCTTTGTAAAAAACTAGTGGCTTGCTGGATTTGCAATTTCTGTATCAGAAGATAGCTTTATTTTGCCCCAGTTCTAACAGATAACTTTTTCAGGTACCCAAGTTTAGGTAGGTAATGATTTTCTCTAAGCATTTTGAAGATGATTTCCATATTTCCCCTTGAGAATTTCTCTCGTTTTTATGCCTTTTTTTTTTATAATCAGTCTTCTTTTTAGCTCTAATCTTTATTGTTGATGCTCTGCAGTTCACTATCATATATCCGGGTGTGTGTGTGTGTTTAACTTCTGCTCGATGTAGTCTGTGCTTCTTGTATCTGTGGATTCAGACATTCCTCTGTTCGAGGAAAAGTAAGGCCATTATCATTGCCTCTTCTCCATCTTTTTTCCCCCTTCTTTCTAGAACTCTAATGAGACACTTTAGTCCTGTTTCTTCCTTGTCCTTTAACTACTTCTGGTCCCTGTTGGTCTTCCTTTGCTCTATGTTCCTGCACAAGCTGTAATTTATGCTGTCAAACTGAGCGCAGACATTACTTCTGCTGTTCCCTGTTTTAGTCTTGTCTTTCTAACTAGACTGGAAGGACGTCCCTTGAGGACAGTGTTCCTGCCTTATGTGTCATTTGTATTGTAATGGGACTTGGCCCTTGACATAGTAAGTGCTCAATAAATACTTCATCATTATAGGCCCATTCATTCACCCTCCTAAATTGCACCCTAGCCTGAGTCTTCCACATGTGACCTCTCAGGAGCTGGATGAGTGCACTGGACCAGGGCCCTTGGAGGGTGTAGTGCTTTGCTCCATGGGCCTCAGCTGACTTTCTTGGGTTGCTTCTTTTACCTCCGTGATCCTTCCAGTCTCTGTATCATTGGAACTTACCCCTTGTCTTCTTTGCTTGGCCTTTTCAACCCAGTCTTGTTTGGCTGCCACCCACAGTCCAGAAATACAATTCGAAGGTCAAACCTTGGAACTATTTGAGAGTGAGCATTACTTTTGAAGGGCAGTTTAAGTTTGAAATGTGTCAGGGCTATGTGGCCCTGGGCTCTGAGCCTCAGTCTCCTTTTCTGGAAAATGGGGATGATGTGGTGGTGAGAAATAATTAAAATAATGAATGTGGAAGTGCTTACCAAATGCTGGGTACAGTTATTGCCTGCAAAGCAGCATTGAACGATAACTCTAACCGTTAGACACAGGAAACATAGAAAATAGTCTGTACATTAGCTTTGGGAAAAACTTAAATTATATTATTTAACCTGGGTTTTAAAAGATTACTTTAGGAAACTCTATCAATCTGACTGTAATCAAAAAGTGCTGAAAGGAAAAAAAATCTCAGATTTTTTTTTTCTGGGTTGCAAAATAAAAATTAAAAAAAGAGAGAATTGAGTGGTTTATTTAAAACTCTGAGCACCTTGAAACCATTTGTAATCCTGTGTCCCCTTTAAATCATGTTGCTCTTTAGTTAATAGGTAAGATTACAGTCAGGAAGAACAGGGTAACAGGAAATAAGGGAGAGGATTTAAAACATAAAAAGTGTCAGGCTTCAGAACCTTAAGAATGTTGAATTTCTGCTCAAGTCCCAGCATCCTGCCCCTTAAGCCTTTGGTGAGGCCACCCTGCATTTGCGAGGATCATCTTCTCTTTTGCAAACTATTGAAATCAAAGCCACGTGCAGGTCTCGATGCTCCACTCTGGCGACCCCTCTCCAGCACTGTGCACCAGTCCCTGCTCTCTTTTGGGTCTGATGACGCTGGAATCTTGAAGCCCTTGTAAGAAGCAGTTTCATCCTTGGACTCTCTTAAGTCAGCAGAGATAAAAAGCAGTGATGTCATTATAATGGGTGTCCCTCATCTTTTTCTTTTTATAAGTCATTGTTACAGACTCAGGGCACTTTCTTCTCAGCCACCCAGTGCTCTGTGAGGTAAAGAGGAGAGACTAAATTCTCATTTTATAGATTGTTGCAGACTCTGGCCTGCGGAGTCTGCGTGTTGTGGCTGAAGACGATAACACATGCACACAGACTACGGCAGTCCCGTGGGGAAAAGGGATGACGGTATGGGTGCTCTCTCAAGATGAGAGTCCTACGGCAACTTCTCTCAAGGGGAGGGTGCCCCGACCCTTGCCTGGACAGGCTGTTATTGTTTCTCTCGGGTCTTAATATCTATTACACAGAATGCTGTTGTCTACATTTTAGGTGCAATCAAGGAAATGAAAACAACAAATGCAGAAGGGAAAGGTGGCGAGCTGATTATACTCCGTCCTTGGGAAAATTCACACAGGCTTTGGAAATTACCTTGAAGACAGGCAATTCTATAAACATCTACTGTTTCAGACTAGGGTGAGGGAGTTTTAGCAAGAGCAAGCCGTAACAGTCTGGATGCATTTTCTAGGCCTGAATCCCACCGGAAAACCGGTCTGAGGGTCTGGCTCCTGCCCACCACTTCGCTCCTGTCGGCTTTCGATACAGGGCTGAGTCACATTTGCCATTTTCCAACAATCCGGCTCCCTACAATGGGCGGGAAAGTTGAGACTTGCTCAAGGTCACATGGCTTGCAAGTGGCTGATACAAAGGCAGGTCAGGTTTTCCTCTCTGTTATTCTCCCAGGACCGTGCAGGGCTGGGGTAGTCACAGCGGCATCACCCAGGAAAACAGCCCCGCCATCACGGGCCTCCCGGACCTTAAAAAAAATGCCTGTACGAGAAGCCGGCTGTAAGTCCTATTTCTTCAGCAAGAACACAGACAGAGGACCAGGCACTTACCCATGGACCTACCCACAGGGGTCATTTCCCAACCTGGGTTTCATGGCTCTTATTCTACATTCAAAATGAATTTAGTGTTGCAGATTCTGATTCTTTTGAAAAATACAATATGCAGATGATGTATTGTAGAATTTTATACCTGACACCTATATAATTTTATTAACCAACGTCACCCCAATCAATTCAATAAGAAAATTTTTTAAAAAGCAGAAGTCCGTATTTGGTGTTTCTGTTACCTAGAGGATTTAATTAGTAATGGGAACTACATGTTCAGCCACTGACTGGTCCCTATTCTACAAAGCATTTCCCATCCTTTGTCATCCTGGGGCCAGATAGTGCAGTTTGAAGTGTGCTGATTACCCACGTCGCCACCTCGTGGAAGCTGGTGTTCCATGGGCATTACTGCAAGCACTCTCGTTTCACAGATGGAGAAACTGAGTCACAGAAAGAAGCTTTCCTTAGTAGTGTTGAAACCCAGAAGTAGAGTTGCTGTTTTCTTGCTCCAAATCACTGCCCATATGTTGTGCCATGGGATTCTCCTGGGGGGGAAAGGAATGTAGATCAGGAGAAGACCCCTGCTTTGGGATCCAGGAGACCCGGGTTCAAGTCCTGCTGTTGGTGCTCACTAGCTGAGTGACTTTCCCTTTCTGAGCCACTTACTGCTCTCATCTGTAAAAACTCTACCTACCTCAAAGAGCTCCTGAGAAAACACGTGACTGTGGTACGTTCAATGCCTGTCATGTAGAGTGTGCTCAATAAACATTAGCTAAATTTGAATCTTTCTAGGGCTTAATTTTCTTATCAGTAAAAGAGGGATAGTAATTCCTTCCTGCCTTCTTCATTCCGCTGTTAATCACCTCAGATGGGATCCTGCATGTAGGATAACTTTGAGAAATAATGCTAAAATGCTTTGTGATTATGAGACCTTTGTTAGTTAAAACTGCACGGAAGTTGCTGATGTTCCTTTACAAGTGAGATCCTGGGCATATATTGGGTTTTGCTCATGCCCCTCTCAAACCAGAAGATGTAAGATTAGTTCTGTTTTGCAGACAGCCATTGAGGAGTGGTTAGCTGGTATCAGCACAGAACATAGGTGGAGGACCTGGCCTGGAAGCCTGGCATCTTCCGTAAGCGCCCACAGAGAGGTGTGAGGAGGCAAGGGTGTTCCCATTCTTCCTGTCAGGGAGGGTTCAAAGAAGGGCAGTGTCTGCATTGGGTCTTGACAGGTGGGTGAGACTGGGATGCATGGACATAGTGGAGGGCAACTTTAGGCTTGGGAAGTACTGTAGGCATAGGTGAAGAGACAGGAAGGCACGGGGAACACAGAGAAGACAGCAAGTCCTCTCATCGGGCTGGAGCAAAGGAATACAGAAAGCAAAATGTGTCAGAAAGTGTTCGGCCCAAAAGTCCAGCCTCTAGACCATCAAGAGAGTGGACTAGAGGGTTCTGTGAGTGTGACAGGAAGAAAAGTCCCTCCTCCCTAGTTGGTGCGGGGAGGGAGCCTAGCTTAAAGTTTTGATCTGACAAGAATGTAATTTCAAAGCTGTGGGAAGCATCTTTATATCACTAAGGATGAAATCTGGGAGAATGACCCTTTGGTTACCAAAACAGGTGGGTACATTTTCCCTCCTGCAATTATTACTTTTAATGAAAAATTAGGCTGAGATAATAATTAGGTCCAATAATAGTTAAGTGTGATAATAGTCACTGCTAACATTTACCCAACATTTTCTACGTAGCAGGCACTGTTTGAGTACTTGTACTAATTTTCCAGGGCTGCTATAGCAACTGCAACAAACTAGATGGCTTAAAATAACAGAAATGTGTTCTCTCACAGTTCTGGGGGCTGGGAGTCCGAACTCACAGTGTGAGCTCCAGGGAGAGTCCCTTCTTGCTGCTCCAGCTCCTGCGGCTTCGCGTGTCCTTGGCTTGTCGGTGCGTCACTCCAGTCTCTGCCTCTGTCTTCACATGGCCTTCTCTGTGTGTCTCTCACAAGGACACATGCCATCGGATTTGGGGTCCATTCAAGTAATCCAGGATGAAATTGTCTCAAGAGCCTTAACTTAATTTCATCTGCAGGGACCTATTTTCCCAGTAAATTGATGTTCACAGATTCTAGGGGTTTGTATGTAGACATCTCTTTTGGGGAGCTACCCTTCAGCCGTCTACATGCATTATATAATTTGATCCTCAAAGGGTGATTCTGCTATGGGGTAAGTAATATCATTATCCTGGTTTTGTACATGAGGAATCTGAGGCTCAGGGAGGTTAAATAACTTGCTCAAAGTCAGTGGCAGAGCTGGGATACGGACTCCAGTGGTCCTCCTTGGGGCTCTGTGTACTTCCGACAATCAACTCAACCCACCTCTTTGTGATGTTGAGAGAAATCAGTCTGGGTGATAAAGAAACCAGGAATTTGGAACCTTTCCTTGGTGGATGGTGGGATGGTGGGTCCAGGAAAGGAGAGAAGATGTGACCATGGGGACAGGGTTCTGACAAAGGCAAGGACAGATGCAGGCAGGCCTAAGGAGCAGGGCAGCCCACAGGAGACCAACTGTGTGTGTGCGTGTGTGCGTGTGTGTGTGTGTGTGTGTGTGTGCATGCGTGCAGGTGTTGGGCGTCTGGGTGGCCATTGAGGCCCTCTGGAGCAGTGAGAGCTTGTGCTAGCTAATACGTTAGTTCCAGGATATCTTCTTCCCTTTCGCCTGTCACACATAGCATGTGTGGATGGGTGGTACCTTGAGGTGACAAAGTTGCTGTCCCATGTTCATATGGGAGGAAACTGGAGCCACTTTGTGGGCCGTTAGAGGAAGGTCAGGGTGGCCCAAGCTACGAGAGGTCAGAGAGGGAGGATGCCCTGGGCTGCGGGGAGAGGGTGCTCCTCCCCCACGTGGCTAACAGAAGGCACCACTCTCCCGGGAAGTGTGGTGGCAGGAGCGTGCCCACAGGAGAGGAAGCAGCCCCTCACAGCTGCCATCCTGGGGGCAGCGAGCAGCTGCAGAGAGCCTGGGGAGGAGAGGAAGACGCCCCTCTCCACCCTTTGTTTTCCTCTTCCCCAAGGCTATTCTGAGATGGAGGGGTGGTGTGAGGACTGGAGCAGGGTGGGTGGACAGAATTTGCCTTGGTTTTCTCCATTTCCCCGACGTGGTGTTTGCCTGCTTTCCCCGCTCACTGCCATGGAGGCCTCCAAATGGAAAAGTGAACTTCCCTGAGAAAGGCAGGGACATCCTAAAGAAAGACCCCCTTCTCCCAAACCTCTCCTGGTTCCTCTGGCTAGTTTCTCACTACAGGCTGCAGGAGGCCACACCTATGGGATGAGGTGTATGACAGCCCCTTGTGGACCACACAGTCCTGCACAAATGCCAAGTGTCACAGTAACTCCAACAGCTGGACGTTGGAGGCAGTCACCAGGGAAGCTAGGGTAGACTGTGGCCCCAGAAGCCAGAGGTCAAAGGCCAAAGGGGACCAGCTGCTCCATCTCCCTCTGGTCCCCCCAGTGTTGTTCCTGCTGACCTGGTTCTAGGTGCCCCACACCTGTCCACTTGGCTCTCCTCCCAGTAGTGTCTTACCCCAGCCAGACAAATGCAGGGGCTCACTCAGCGCCCACCCGACAGCATGGGTCTTTGCTGCTGCCCTCTGCTCCTGCCCCACCAAGGCTGCCCCAGCTCCTTTGTGGGGTGCGTGGATGGAAATTAGGTGATGAGTTGATGTCCTGAGGGTCAGCAAATGGGGCCAGGATAAGAGTCCTGTGGACTTTCCTTTTTCTTTTTTGTATGTGTATGATCTATATTTATTATTATTTTTTATTGTTGTTCTATTACAGTTGTCCCTATTTTCCTCCCCTGCCCTGTCCAATTAGCATTTTGTTTTCTCATGACTGCTGCCTAGGCCTCAGGAAAGAAAAGTTAAATAGGGGTTTTCTGGATGGCAAGGTTCAAGGCCGGGTGGGTGAAAGGGTGAGGTGGTGGTGAAAGCCCAGGCAGAGACAGAGCCCTCCAAATCCTCTGCAGGCTCCACCACAGCCCCGGCCTCTGCTGTGGTGCAGCTGCGGTCAGGGGACTAGGAGCAGAACGGTGGGAGCAGCTTCTGGGTTGAGGCAGGTGAAAACCAGACACCTTCACCATCCTTCTCTTCCTTGCCAGGGTGCCCTGAAGACCCCGTGGTCCAGGTGGCCTGACTGCAAGGTGGGCAAAGGCTGTGCAGCCTGCAGGGGACTTTTCCTGAGTGAGAAATAAGCCTTTCTTGTGCTAAGCCACTGAGATTTGGAGGCAGTTAGAACATTGACTAACACAACCCTGTATGTCATCATAGCACCTTCAATTACATATTATCACTTACTCTTCGTAACAACCCTAGGAAATAGTTCTCATTCTTATTGTACAGAAGAGCTAACTGTGGTGGTGTCTTACCCACTGTCATGCAGATAGAAAATAAGCAGGTGGCACTGTTGAAAGTTAAGGGGATGTACAGAGGGGGCAATAAGAGTGAAAGAAGGAAGCATTTAGAGGAGAATCTTGGATCCTTTTTCTCTCCATGCCCTCAATGTCATGGCCTGCACAGGACCCTTTTGAAGCAAGGGGTGCTCTGTGTGAGGCCCCCAGCACCAGGGAGGTGGAAGCAGAGAAACATGACCCTGGGGCTCACATGCCTGTTCTGAGTGTGCTCCAGGAGTGGCAATAAAACCACTGAGACTTTGCACAAAACTAAAGATGGCAGAATAGAGACCCAAGGAAGGCTCTGCCACAAGGCTGCCCGGCATTGTAACCGGGCTGTTGTTTGGGGTGTGCCTGTTTGCTAGCCGCATCCCTTGTAGTTAGGCCACTTACGTGCTGGTTCTGTTTTTCTCTTTCTGCATTTTTAATGTATTTTTGAATCGCTAAGTTATATAGATGTATGTGCAGACATTTACGAATATTCACAGGTATACAGTAAAAATGTGCTCTCCCGCTGTTGTCTCCTTTCTGCTCAGCTCCCATTCCATCTGACAGGTAACCATGGGGCTGGTTCATTACATCAGTTCAGACTTTGTTTTGTAAATCTGCAAGACGACTGAGCTATGCATTCTGTTTATCCTTGCTTTTCTCCTGAATAGTGTCGCACTAGACAACATCCTGCATTTCTTTGACTTAACACATCTGGGAAGTATTTCTACACAGTAATGAAGAGTATGAAGATTGCTCTCTCTTTCTTTTCAACAGATACACGGTATTCCGTGGTAAGAAAGTACCCCCATTTATTTAACCAGTTCCCCATCGGTAGACATTTAGGTTGTTTCCAACTTTATGCAACATCACATAATGGTGCAATAAATTATCTTCCACACACATGCCATTTTGCCTATTTTCCAGTATACCTGAAGGATAAATTTCTACTGGTGGAATTGCTGGGTCCAAGGGTATATGCATTTGTGCTTTGATAGATTCCAAGTTGCCCTCTACAGGACTTTGTTGTGACAATTTTATTCCTATCGCAGTGTATGGAAGTGACATTTTCTGCACAGTTTTACCCACAGAAGAATGTATGTTCAAATCCTCAGACTTTGTTACTCTGAGAGGAGAAAAGTAGAATAGTTTTAATTTACATTGTATTTACCATGGTCAGATTGTACATGTTTTTAAATGTTTATGGGAGAGTTGTAGTTCTTTTAAAAAAATTATTAGTTCCTCTCCTTTGCCAATTTTTGTTCTGTCATTGGTCTTTTCATTTGTAGGAGCTGTTTATTTATTATATAGATCAGCTTTTTTTCAATGAGATGAGTTACAAATGTTTCTTCCATTTCGATATTTGAAGAAGATCGTGGCCTGGGCTGTTTGTTCTCTTGTTTGTTGGTTCCGTCGTGCTGCCATGCAGAATCTTTTGATTTTCATGTAATCACATCAGCCTTTCCTTTTGTAATATGAATATTCTGTTATAGTTAGAAAGGCTTTCTCTACGCTAAGGTTTTAAAAAGAATTCTTCCAAGTCTTTTTCTAGCACTTTTATAGTTTTATTATCTTTTGTTTAAGTCTTTGATTAATTTTGAATTATCTAACGTAGACCTAGTTTATTCTTGTCTACTTGCTAGGAAGATATTCCCATACCACTTATTGAATATTTTTCATCAATTATATGAGATGCCCAAATTCTGTATTATTTGGACTCATTTCTGGTCTTCCTATTCAGTTCCATCAGCTTGTCTATTTACATGCCAATATCACAGTTCTTTAAGCTATTGTACCTGTTTTATACCTGGTAGGGTAGGGCCTTCTCATTTCTCTTCTTTTTCAGAGTTGTCAGGGTTATTTTTATTTGTTTATTTCTCCATGTGGAACTCAGAATCAGATAATCTAGTTAAAAAAATGTTAGCCTTTTATTGGAATTTCATTAAATTAAAACAGTGATTGAGGAAAGATTGACATTTTATTTTGACTTTGAGACTTCCATTCAAGAATGTGGTGTCACTCGCCTTTGTCTGAGCCTTCTTTCTGCCTCTCCACCTGTTCTAGTCCTGCTAATAACCAGGAAGCCTTCGGGAGATAGAAACAGTTTCAAACCCATGGGGGAGCTTTAGCTGTTCATAATGACAGCAGTAACTAAGGGCCTGCTTGGTCTCCACTCACCTCCCTGTGGGCCACGGCTCACCGGCCTGTCCCTCATTTAGTGTTGGGTTGGAAGTTGGTGGTGGGGAGAGGGGAGGGTCTGTCGCCAACAGATAGAAAGAGATAAGGGAGGGGACTTGGACATGTGGAGAGAGGCACCATCTGGATATCCAGAACTGAAAGTCAGCAATCTTGGACAAAGATAGAAAGAAAGAGGCAGGCGTGGAGGACTGCGGGTTACCGGCGAGTTCTGCAGGAAGGTGGGGAGGAAGAGAAACCAGAAGCATGAGCAAGAGCAAATGTGGGTTTGGAGGAGGAGGGGGGAGAGGGGGAGGAGGGGAGGGAAACATCTCTGTAGTTGTACGTTCTAGCAAAACCCTAAAGAGACTGCAACCTCTTCAAGGGCTGGGGCAATGTCTTCTGAGTCAACACTTTTTTTATGGAATGCTTAGCACACATATAAAATGTATAAAATATATATGCACTGCTTATTCAGTGGCTGTGAAGTCAACTCCCCTTCAGTGACCACCAGGCCAAGAAATGAAACGTTCCCAGCACCCCAGGAGCTCCCCCTCATGTGTCTCCTAGAGGTAACCGTTATCCTGATTTAATGGTCAGAAGGCAATTACTATTGTAATAAAGAAAAAAAGGTGTTGAAAAATGCAAGGCCAGGCCTGAAATGTGCGAGAAAAGGGATTGGAACCTGGGCCAAGGAAGGAGACCTGGAAGGCAAATCAGGAAACTGAGGCAAATGCGCAGCCCTGCAGACAAGGCCCCTGGAACAGGGGTCTGGAAACAAGCCACAGCCCCATGGGGTTGTGGGCTAGTGGTGCCCCAAAGGCTCTCCAACTGCCTGGCTTGGAGTACGCAGCCGAGGCCAGCCTCGCAGCTGGGAGCAGCAGCCTGGCGCACACACATTCAGGGCCTGGGTGGAGCCATAGTGCAGGATTATCCTGGTTTCAAGGGGTAGAAAGCACCCCACTTAAACTAGCCCAAATAAGAGGAGGTGGGCCTGGGTGCCTCCCAGTGCTGAGGCCAGCCAGTGAAGCTCAGCTGGTTCCAGAACTCCAAGGGGGGGGAATCAAGAATGTGAATTTCTAGAACTCTCTGTGAGCTGTTGGTCTCCTATTTCTGTAGGCTTTGTTCCTCTCTTGCTTCCTTGGGGTACTTTGTCCTCTTGCCCGAGACTCAGGAGAACCCTTCTTTATATACCAAGACATTTTTCAGTTCCTGATCCCTAATGCCCTCTCCATCAGTCCCGCCCAGTTTAAGTGGGGTTCTTTCTGTTCCTTGAAACTAAGATGACCTTGCACTGTGGCCCCACCCAGGCCCCGAATGTGTGCACCAGGGAGTGGGACCCGATTCCTGAGGAGGGGAGCAGGAGTAGGACTTTTGGCAAATTATCTGTTGTGAGTGTGCAAGGTAGAAGCCTCTGTGTGGTTGGCACCTTGGTGTCTGTGGACAGAGCATTCGTAGTTCGGGGTTTGATTTATGGGCCTCTCCAGGCCTGTGACCAGGAGGTTTGCTGAGGCTGCAAGTCTGCTGTGGAGTAACATGGGGGGAAGGGTGGTGTGAACAGCCAGCGCCCCCTGCTCTTCCCCAGTGGGTGCACCTCAGGACTGTTTCTTGGTGAGAAGAGACTTTCAAAAGAGAAAATGTTTCTAGTAGTTGAAAAGGTGATACCACGGAGCCGAAATGCAGATTCAGAAAACTCACGATTCTTAATGCCTGAGGCCCGGAGCTTGAATATTTGGGAAGGTCAAGGGCATCTGTGCTTGACCAGCCAGGAGTAGAAAAAGGCATGGCCCATGCTTGGCTCAGTCAGAGGGGAGCACAGAGCCAGGAAGTGGTGTCTGGGCGGGTCAAAATTCAAGGTGACTCGGGCTGAGGTTGCAGGGCAGGTAGTTCTGGAAGGAAAGCGTGCCTGGCCTGGGCAGCCTGCTAGAGGTCAGTGGGCTCCATGGTGAGGCGTCTGGCCTCTAGGCCTAAAGAAACCGTGAGGGTCAAGGTGAGGCCTGTGCTCTGCCACACAGGGCGTTTAGGAGGAAATTCTAGTTTATTTTCAGGAAATGTAAGGACAAAAGTCAGTCAGTCCCTTCATGTTTCCATGAGGCTAGGCACCACAGACAGACAGCGCCCACGTGGTGGTCTGTGAGGAATCCCGTGAGGTGCTGGGAGCCCCCTAACATCTCCCCCATCACTCTTTTAACATCGGGGAATGCCCACCCAGCGTGAAGTCTGTGGCTTGAGTGTTGCTAGAAAGCCTCTAACACGTAGTTCCCACGCTCGCAGCTGTATCTCAGTGAGGTTCACCCTCATCAGTTGCAGTTCCACACCTGAAATTTCCCGTCCCCTTATCCTTTTATATTTTACCTTTTATGGCACTTTCAACCTAATGCACAATACCTTTTGCCTATTTTATTGTTTTCTGTCACCTCCTGCTAGGTCGGACAGCGGTCCCCCCATCCACAGCCTCACTTTCCATGGTTTTAGTTACCTGCGGTCAGCACGTCAGCACAGGAAGAAGGGGGAGCAGAGGACAGTAAAATATTTTGAGAGAGAGAGAGAGCAGATTCACATAACTTCGATTACAGTATATTATTATAATTATTCTATTTTATTATTAGTTATGTTGTGAATCTCTACTGTGCCTAATCTGTACATTAGACTTTATCATAATTAAAGTATGTATAGGGAAAAACACAGTATACAGGGTTCAGTTTTGTCGGTGGTTTCAGGTGTCCACTGGGGGTCTTGGGCTGTGTTCCCCATGGAGAAGGAGGGCAGAGGTTTCTGTCTGCCTGTTGCGTTCACGGACACGCCCCCATTGCCTAGAACGGTGTCCAGCAGGCATGCGGTGGGCGCCCAGCAAACGTCTATTGAATGAAACAAAGGCCTATGACCTGGAGATGCTGAGATCCCGGAGGGTCTACGTAACACTTTAATTCAGGATTCCCATCCTTTTTCAGCAGGGAGGCCTCTTTAAAGCTAAAAACATTTTACAAATATGTGTACGATAATAGCTATACTTGAAAGGTACAAAGTGCTTTTGAGTGAATTTGTAGTCATGAATCCACATACATTGGAAACAGCGCGTGAAACTTCCCAGCACACCCCTCTGCGCACTGCAGCGGCACCGCCTGACGCTCGTGTGGAGCCACAAACCCACTGCGGAGCTCTGAGGACCCGAAGGGCCTGCGGCCCGCAGGTCAGACAGTAGTTTAAAGCTGGAAGGGCTTTGGGAGATGGAAACATTTCCAAACCTATAAGTGAGCTTTAGCTGTTCGTGACAGCAGTAACTAAGGGCCTGCTTGGTCTCTGCCCATCTCCCTCTGGGCCCAGGCTCCCGCCTCTCCCTCACACGGTGCTGAGTAGCAGTTGGAGGGGAGGGGAGGGTCTGTCACCGGCAGATAGGAAGGGAGGTGAGGGAGGGGAGCGGAGGTGTGGAGGTGTGGAGAGAGGCGCCATCTGGGTATCCAGGACAGAAAGTCAGCAATCCCAGACAAAGAAAGAAAGGAGCAGGCATTTCAACCATTTCAAACCATTAGCAACTGCGAATAATTGAGCACTTACTTGTTTATTGACTGTTTGGAAAGGCTGGCAGTTAAGTTTTGACTGGGAGCAAAAAGGGAAGAAGGCCCTTAAGGAGCATAGGCTGTGGAACTACAGAGATTATTCCAACTTTTTGCTCTGACAGGGCCCATCTGGGTGAGCAGAAAGTTACTTCTCTGCATTTGGGCCGTGGAGATGAAATGGGAGGGTGAGAGCTGGGTGCTTAGCAGAGCACCTGGGTCGCCTGGATGTTCAATGAAGGTTCCTTCTCCCTGCATGGTCAGAGGAAGATCCTGGGCATCTGGGGAAGGGCCCTGACTCAGGAATGAGGAAGCACTGACGGGCTGAGGCTGCCTTGTGTCAGGCGACATGGCGCTCTTCAACGGCTTGGGAATTAGGAGACGGTTCCTTCCTGGACCCTGGAAGCATCACCTCTGGGCAGAGAGGTGGAGGCCTTGGATGTATTTGCAATGGGTGAGGGACACTGTGGTCCTTGCTAGTGGTGACCGTGTGTTCCTTGCCGCGTGGCTGACGAGAGGCTGTCCCCTAATGAGAGTGCAAGAGAATGATGTCTGAAGCCTCAAAGTGAGACTCTGATTCTAATCAGCATTTTAATTCCAGTACCTTTAGCAGAACAAAACCGTCTGTGAAGAGAGCCAGTGAGCAAGACAAGCGAACCCCCACCCTTGCCTTTCAACCCGCAGCTTTTGGAGACACTTGGCCATTTCAGCTGCCCTTCCTCTGCCCCCTTCTCTTAAACACTTGCCCGGGAGCACACCTGCCGACAGGTGAGTGCTCCCCTCCTCTGACCTGCCCCCCTGACAAAACCTCTCCAGGTTTCTGGTGGGGTCTATCCTCTTGCATTGCTGTGTACAAGTGTCTGTTACTCCACACGGGCTCTGTGACAGAACACTCACACAGACACAAGCCCCAAGGATGACAGTGAGTCTATTTTCAAGACACTGGGCTGCAAGCAAGTCACAAAGAAAACCGAAGAACACAGCCCATTGCCCCAGACACCACTTTCCAGCCACTGATGGGTTTGGCCTCAGTCCTTTCTTTGTGGGTCAGCTGAGAAGTGTCCACTTACACAGGATGTAATTTTAACGAGCTCTAAGATGCTCTGAAATAGAAATTCTCCTCCTAAGAGACATGCCTTTCAGGTCAAGAAGGCTCCTCTCAAAAAGAAACAGCTAACCAGAGAGGAGCAGCCTGCTTTACCCATTAGCAGACCTCAGTACCCGAGGAGTAGGGTTTTATTTTTCTGGAGGGGGAAGGCCCATGGTAAAGGGCTTGCAACATAGGACAGGCGCCTTTTGATACGGGGGCAGGTACAGGAAAGTATATGTGGCCGGGGGAGACATTTTATAGCGGGAGGAGTCACGTGGGGACCTGGCGTCTGGAGGGATCATAGTGAGAAGGGCAGGAGCGAGAAGCCCTGGCTCCGGCCGCCTCGCCGTTTCAGCCCACTGACTGTGGGTTCAGGGCCATGCGTCGGTCCAAAAGTTCATGGATCTAATCATTCATTTATGAGTCTACCAGTGCTCTCCTGTTATTCTGCTGAGTTCTACAAGGGAAGTAAAATCCTGCTGTACCTTCCCCATTCATCAGGGAAAAGGCCTCATGATCTCCTAGCTAGGCTCCAAGTTGGAGAGCAGGGCCAGGACTTGGCTCCTTTGAATGCCCCTGGGGGCGGGGCTGAGGCAGGTGCACGCCCTTTCCTTCGACTCTGGTTGCTGAAGGCCCTTGCAGTCCGGGTTTGCTCTGTCTACCAGGGAAACTGATTCCATACAGAGAGCTGAGGAGGCTACTCCTTCTCGGCTGCTGTGAAGTGAGACACTCTCAAAACGAAGAATGTTTCTGAACTTGGTTCATCTGATAAGAGGGAAGCAAACCCCATAGGCAACAAAATAATATCCTCAATATTTTTGATGTGCAAAGTTCTGTGCTAGGCCCTGAGGAGGACAGAGCAGGGATGGAAGTCCAGGGACTGCGCTCCGGGGCAGTTCTGGGTGTTGTGATGTAATTCTTATTCACTCCTCTCTCAACCTCAGGAGCACCCTCAGCTGGACGAGGCATTGTGTGTTCGTCCTTGGAATAAAAACTCTTCTGGAGAGCTCACACTCTAGTTAGAAAAAACAACTAGCTCCTGTTCTGGAATGCGTGAAGTGAGATAAAGCTGGACTGCAGTTAGGGAGTGGCTTATTGGAATCCATGCCTGTCCAGAGAGCGAGCCGACATTTGGCTTTCATCCGCTACTTGGGTGCCTGCAGTAGTACGGCTATGGGACGTCAGAGGCACCGTTCCACGTTGGAAACATCCTCGGGGCCATCCTGAGGTCTACGGTGTGAAGGGTGCCCCCTAGAGCTGTGCATCGCAGTACTCTGGGTCTCGGGTTGGGAAGGGCTGACAATGATCGTCTTCTCGGCCGGGAGCCTGCCCGCACCCCGAGGGCCATGGTTGCACCTTGTTAATCCCACACGCCTTGACACAAGTTCATGCAACAGAACAGTTCTCCAATACATGTAGGTCGAACCGACCCAGATTTAACCATCAACCCCCAGCACAAACCCCTCGAAGACCTGCGTGAAGATGGTCTGACCCAATTGTTCTCAACCACAGCTGGGGAGACATTCAGGTGACTTGGGTGGTAATGCCGTGCTGCCCCTCCCAGGTGTACGGCATTGGCATTGGAATGTGTGGGGTTCCGGTGTGGGGGGTGGGATTGGATCCTCTGGTCTCTCCTCCCCTCAACCTGTAGACTGTGGTGATGGGAGGTCGGGACCTCCTACATGGCCATCTAGTTCCATGTTGGGTGGCCCTCACAGCCTGTGGTTTTATGATGTCCGTTGACTGGGTTCTCTTCAGAGGTACCAATTCTGGTAAAAAGAATAAATCCAGCCTATGGGGCTTCTCCTGGAGGCAGATTGCATTTCTGGGAACTGCTATGAGAGGGGAGGGGCCTCTGATCAGAAGAGGAGGTAGCTGAGGGCAGGAAGGTTTGGGATGTGGCTCTATCATTCCCTCTGAGGCCCTCACTAAAGGCTACCATCATCTGATCAAAATGTCCCCACCTCGGACCTCTCCAGCAGGACTGAGGGCAGGCAAGAGAGAACAGGTCAGGGAGTGCCCATTCCCAGACTTGGCCTCATACCAGACCTTCTGAGGGCTGGTTGCAGAGTGTCAACCTTGGGGTTGGCCAGGGTCTTTAATGGGTTTAGAAAGAGAAGTATGTAGCGGGAGGCAGGGTCGGTGGAGGAGGGGGAGATAGATATTGGATTATCCCATCCCAGGAAAGGTCATGGGGACACTACTAAACAGAGGCTCCTTATGTAAGGACAAGTGGCATTTGATAAAGTGGCCCCACGTGCCCAGGTTTCTGCCCAAGATGAGTCACAGGACGCACAGGGTGGGAGTGGAGCCGGGCAGGGAGCCCCAGAGGAGACACGGGGCATCTCCTTAGACAGCGAAAAGTCGCTGTGTGGCCAGCCCTGTGCCCCGCTGATGGCACAGCTGCATCTAGGATGCCAGGCTCTCCTCCCAGGCTGGGAGCTTGCGGCTCTCAGCGAGCCCCAGTGTGCGGCCAGAATGAGAGTCTGGGAACCAGTTCTGATGTTTCGATCAGCTTCTGAAAAACTTACTGTTCTAATTCCCAAAGTGCTCTGGGAGTTCTTTCTGTTTGCTCTGTATCATTTTTCAGGCGAGGAGGCGAGAAATAGATGGTGAAAACAGATGAACTTGGACAGAGGGATTTCAGTTCCCCATAATCTGCCTCCAAAGTGACCGTAAAATCTTGTGCCCTGGCTTCTGCTCTTGAGCCAGATAATTGGGGATCCGATCCCAGCTCAGTCGCTTCTTACCCGGACGGCCCTGGCAAGTCACCCCTTTTCTCTGAGCCTTGCTCTTGGCGATTGCGTGGTGGGCTGTGTGAGTATTGAAGACCAGGGGTGCGGCCTGGCTCTGCGCCAGCCGTGTTCTCGTTGCTCAGGCAATGGTGGCTGTTCGTGTTGGTATGAGTAATAATGGGAAGCACTTTCCCAGTGCTCACCAGGTGTCAGGAGTCCCACTGAGCGACTTTCACGAGACAGCCCATTAACACCCTTAGCCCATTTGGCACATGAGGAAACTGACATGCAGAGTGGCTCAACAGAGTACAGAGAAATTCGATATCTTGCTAGTGCGTGGAGAGCTGGGATTCGAACCCAGGTGGGCAGGATCCAGAGTCCACGCTTGTTCTGCTGCCTCTGTCCACTGGCAGCTTATATCAAGGCTAGAAGTAAACCCTATTCTTCCTGCCCTAATAAAACTTGTGGCATCAACACAATTTGCCACAGAGTCCCCAGTCCCCTCTCTCTAGGCTGTTCCTTTCTTTCAGCAGCGGCCCAGACACCTAAAACCCTTCAGCTTCTCAGAGTTTCTGCCCCTTGGCTCCTGTGTGCCGGGTGTGGTCTGAGGCCCTCTGACTGCCTCTTCTCACCACACCCTCCCTGCAGCTCTGGGAGGGTGATCCCCCTCACCCAACTTACAGACAGGAAGCAGCACTCTTTGGGTCACCCAATATGGCTTCCCTTCCTCAAGGGTCCTATTTCCTGGGGGAAACTGTTCCAGCTTAGGGAACAACAAGGGAGGAAGCTCTGAGGCACCGTGGCCCTTTGGGGAATCTACAACTGTCTATGCAGTTGGCGCACGATGAGAGAATGACTCAGGGAGAGATGAGGCCGGGGCTGTCTTCTCTGTGCTGAGCCCAAGCACAGAGGACTGTGGGGACCCTGTTGGCCCCCACACTGCCCTCAACAGAACCCCATACATCTGCCCTGGTAACAGTGTCTTTCCATTTGCTTCCAAGTCTGCATTTGGCGGGGGTGGGGGGTGGGTTGCAGCTCAGGGTGCCCAGTGGTGCCATGAGTGGGGGTGTGGGAAGTCTAGAACTTATTTCCCAGCTCCTCCACTGAGCTGCAGTGGATGTCACTTGGTCCCTAGAGGCACTGTGTCTTCAGTTATAAAATAGCTATACGGGTAAGGACAATGTCCTTCTATTTGATGAGGAGGGCAGCTGAGATCACAGGAAGGGGCTTTTTGGGAGAGAGGTGTTGTGTCTAGTAGCTCCCAGGAGGAGGCTGGGCTCCTCTGGGGCAACATGAAGGCAGACCAGTGTCATGGAGGGGCACCAGAGGACTTGTGTCTGAAGGGGAGGTGGGTGACACTGGCCACACCCTCTCACTCCTGCTCCTGGGATCACCAGGCTGAGTGAGTGGAAGCTGGCCAGTCCGTCCCGCTGGCTCCTGTCTGCACTCACCTCTGTGGGCTTCCTTCTTGGCTTCGCAGTGAGAACCTGCGTGGACATCACGATGCTCTCCCCTTCCATTTCTCCCGGCATCTTAGCCTCAGGGAAGCAGAGCCGGGTCTGTACTCGGGAGTTGTGGTTCGCAGACCAAATTTTCCAGATTTCTGATGACCAGTCCTACTTGGAGGCAGAAAAATCTACAGGTTCTGTCATTTCCAAAATGTCCACAGCTACCTTCCATCTTCTCAGCCCTGAATGAACACTAGAGTCAGAGGCAGTGACCTTGGTCCTTGTGTCTCAACTGGATGAAGCCTTCATTCCCAATTGAGAGGGACCCCAGGGTAGCAACTCTGTGTCCCAGAATTTCCAAGAAAGTCTTGATTTCAAACAGCCTGCTGTGTTGGGAGACCATGTGTCAGGCCAGTGCCAGATGAATGTGTCCTGATTTTTGTTGCAGAAACTATGGTCAGCAAAAATGGGGAGAAAGAAATTGGAAAGGACAGTAATTGGAGCCTTGTCCTGGGCACGAGGTGGAAACCACAGAAAGGCTCCGTTTCAGTTTCCTTAAGCCACAGTAGCTATCACAGCCTATCACGGTGGAGGCGCCCGTCAATGTCAAGGTCGTCTGGTTCAGCCTCAGTCTTTCCATAAACATATCTTGGTGGCTTTGAGCGCTGGCTCGAAGTCAGATATATGTAGGTTTGAATCCTGGCTATGCTGCTTCCTAACTGTGATCTTGGGCAAGATGCATAACGTTAGTCTCCACTGTGTGCAAACCTGGAAGAATAATAGTACCTATGCTACAGGATTGTGTTAGGGTTAAACAAACAAATGAATGGAAATTGATTAGCTCAGCCCCTGGCTCCATAGTTGTTACCATCCTCTTCTTCTTCCTCATCGTGTGCCTGGCACTGGGTGTGGGGACATCAGAGTGAACCAGTGCCGCCCTACGGTAGACACTACTCATGGCCTGCTCTTGATCCATGCTGTCTGCCACCCCGCCTCCCTCTCTTTTTCCCTTCCCCCTTCCTTCCACGATGAACCCTGCTTTATTCAGAGTGGGACAGTATTCCTCTAAAATCCACCACGTTCCATTTTTTTTTCTGATGGAGGTAGTCATGTGATATGTATTGGGCCAACATGATGCAGGTGGGAGTGACTGGATGACATCTAGCAAGATGTTTTAAAAGGAGATGATGGCAGAGGTAGAGCAGCCAGCCACCTCTGGCAGTGATGGGACGAGCATAATGACAAGAGCCTCGTGCTAAGGCAGAGCAGGAAGAGAGAGGAAGAGTTGAATCCTTAATGGCAGAGTCAGCAAAATAGGACCCGCAGGCCAAACCCAGCCTGCTGTCTGTTTTTGGCATAAAGCTTCATTGGAACATAGACATGTCCATTCCTTTATGTATCATCAGTGGCTGCTTTCACATTACAATGCAGAATGGAGCAGCTGTGACAGAGACTAAACTACTTATGATCTGGCCTTAGAAAAGAAAGGAAAAGAAAAGAGAGAAAAAGTTTGCCAACTCCAGCTTAATGGGATCAGCATGTCCTTTACCAGCTCTGATTGCTCATCCTGAGTGCTTCAGTGATGGCAGCATAAACCCTCGCGTAAATCATTTCATTTAGTGGGCGTTACGCTTTCTGGCTCTCCAGTGTAATACTAGAACATGGGCTGCCCTACAACGGGATTGCTTCTGGTCCTGCCAACACGTTGCAAGCTTCTGCTGGAAGACTCAGGGGCAGTGCAGCTGTGAGGGGTCACGGGCTGCAAGCAACAGAAGCCCCCCTCTAACTGATCATAATGGAAAGGAAATTATCGGAATGACAAGGAAAGATTTGAGAGCTGGTATGAGAAAGGGCAGGCACTAGGCATTTTGAGGGGTAACAGGAATCGCTACTTCCCTGAGGCTGGAGGTAGAATGAATGATGGAGCTTTTGGCTATGGGAGAGTGGCACCTCCATTAACAGTTCCTGGGAGATTGGTCCATTCCTGAAAAGGACACCAGGGTGCTATTGGAGTGCCAACCGTGAGGGTCCCTCACAGAGAGGAAAATCCCTGGGTCCAAAATAACCAGTCATCACTGTGCAGTGCCTGCTGGAGGCCCCTTCCCCCACACCAGTTTCCCCCTCCCCTCCCATGGTAATAGACCCTCCAATTTTTTAGCAGGTCACACAGCCACCCAGAATAAGGATGAGTTTCCCAGTTTCCTTTGCTGCCAGGTGAGGGCCTATCCCTACGTTGTCATTGGACTGAGAGCAAAACTGATGTTCGTTCTGGGATGAGAACTCAAAGGCCATGCCTTTGCCCTCCCCGTTTCCCAGAATGTGGGTGTGGTGTTCCCTGTCTTGGGCCACGTGGGCAGGAGCCCCAAGCCAGGGGGACAGTGTGCCAAGGGAGAAGGAGCCTGGGACCGTGACATCATAAAGCCGTCCAACCCGTCCTGGACTGCTCACCTCCAGAAGGCACTTACCAGGACAGAACAGACGCTTCTCTCATTTAAGCCATTGTTTGTTCTGGTCTGTGTTATTTCTAATAGATATAATCATCGACTTCCAGGAAGGAATTACTCAGGCTAAGCTGAGTGCTGAGTTCCAGTAGCTTTTACCCAGTAGATTCCCCCCTTGGGACCATACATGACACTTCTCAGTCCTCTTCCCAAAGACAGCCCTCCAGACATTTCCCAGCAACCCCGTCCAGTCCCCACACTGCAACAGCCTTTCAGCTCCAGTTCCCCGCTGCTGTCTGCGGGACGTGCCTCCTCTGAACTGCCCTGCGTCCCTTCTCCCGGGCCTCTCCCCAGGGGTGCTCAGGCTGAGCAGGGGCTGCACAGAGGGGAGCTGCCACTTTCTCCCTTTTAGATTTTACACTTCACAGTTTTCCAATCAGCTTTTATAAATGATTAGTGAATTGATACATTTTAACCTTTTTTTTAGTTCCAATAACTATGTAATAAATTTTATTTGTTTTCTATGGATGTTGTAACGGATCACGATAAACACAGTGGCCTAAAACAACACAGATTTATTACTTTTCAGCTCTGGAGGTCGGAAGTCTGAAATGGGTCTCACTGGGCTAAAGTCAGGGTGACAACAAGGGCTGTTTTTTTTTTCTTTTTTTTTCTGGAGACTCTAGGGGAAAATCTGTTTCTTGCCCCATCCAGCGTGGCCACATTCCTTGCCACCCACATTCCTTGGCTCTCCGTTCCCTTCTTCCATTGTCAAAGCCAGCAGTGCTGGGCCAAGTCTTTTCATCCTGCCGTTTCTCCGGTTCTGAATCTTTCTCTTCCCTCTTCCACCGTGAAAGGCTCTCATGATTATATAAAGAGATGATTCATGATAATCTCCCTATTTTACAGCCAGCCCACCTCATCTACAGCCTCCATTCTCTTTGCCATGGGGCGTAACATATTTACAGGTTCCAAGGATATCTTTGAGGGCCATTATTCTGCCTGTCACACACACTATGACATCCTCATACGGAGGTTTCCGTGGGCCACGTGTAGCAGTGAGTACTTTACAAACAGTGTCTTATTTAATCCCACAGCCCTGTGGCAGGCAGGATTCTAAGGTGGCCCCCGAGAGTTCTGCCCCCTGGAATACACGTCCTACATAATCTCCTCCTCTTGAGTGAGGGTAGGGCCTGCAAATATGATAGACCACCACTCTCGAGCTTAAGTTGTGTAATGAGGCAAAGGTGATGGGATTGTTAACCCCGTGATTAGATTATATACGTCCTCTTTTGCAGAGAGGGAGAGATGCTGCTGTTGACCTTGAAGAAGTGAGCTGCCTTGTTATGGACTGCCGCTGGAGGGGCTGCGTGGTGGGGGGCTGAGGGTGGCCTCCAGGAGCCAAGAGCAGTCCCGTCCAGCAGCCAGCAAGCCAAGGGGGACCTCAATCACACAGCAAGGAGCTGAATTCTGCCAACCCCTGAATGAGCTTGGAAGCAGATTCTTTTTTAGTCTCCAGATGAGAATGCAGGCGGGCCAGCACCTCGATTTCAGCCTTGTGAATCCCTGGGCAGAGGACCCCGTCTGGATGCTGACCTATAGAAACTATGCGATAATGAATGGATTTGTTTGCGGTAATTTGTTATGCAGCAACAGAAAACAAATGCATTTCAATTTGCGAGAACCGAAGCTCAGAGAGTCTAAGAACCCTGCCGAGGCCGGAGAGCTAACGAGCAGCAGAGCTGGTATTCAGACGGAGGTCTACTTCCAAATCTGAATTTTTAACTACTACTGTTTCCCATTTGACAAACACGAATCATAAATTTGGCGCCTAGTGGAAAAAAACTTTTTTTTTTGCTTTTGGAAACGAAATTATGTCTTTTATCTGCAACGAGACACTGTTCTGTATCATTTGGGCATTTCGGAGCTTCTGCTGGGCTTCGCATTATAAAGGGATGTTCTGTTTTTGAACACAATGGCACCGACATTTAAATTCTAAAACAAGCTGGATGTGTGACCAGATTTAAGGCAGAAACTTTCACTGTTTCAACTAAACTTCAAGTTGACACGAGCTACAAAGCGGCACCGGCGAGTTCACCGAAGGAGTCCACGCCACATGCCAGCGTTCTGATTTAGGCCGGAGAAATGCCGGTGCCGCCCACTTGCACTCGACAGGCTCCAGTCCCTTGCAAGGAGCCAGATGCAAATCCACTGAAAAGTGTCACTGAATTTCTGGTGGATTTTCTTATCTTTAGGAATTTTCTGTACCACAGATGTAAGAACATAACTACCATCAACACCTTCTACATTAACAAACAGACCTCCCACTTGAAAGCTGGGGACCTCTCCCTCCCAGGGGGTCATGCAAGCTCACTTCTGCCCCACAGCCCGTAGCTGTTGAGGAAAGTACAGATTTTCTGGTTTTCCTGGGTTCTTTGCTCTGTGGCGTGTGTCTTTCTTCCTTGTGGAATGATCCCATAAGCCCTTCTGATACCAGCACAACCTCAGTTTTCTAGAAGAGACACTTGAATGAAGTTATAGGGTCATCCCGACTGAAACGCAGTTTACTTGTTGAGCTGGTTAAGAGGCTAGTTGGGGGCAAGGCTCCTCAGCTGTTGGCTGTTAGGTGCTGTTGCCTAAATTAGTAGCTTCCCAATAATTGTCCTGGGCATGAAGAGAGTATGGCCTTTGGACCAGAGGTAGTTTAGGTGGGTCTCCTGTTCTCAGGGCATAGCAGGCAAAACACTGCAGCTAAGGTCCCCTGCCTGCCAGCTAACTGTCCCTTGATCAGATAATCCCAGAAGCCTTAGCAGAGAGATGGACTCATAGCAGCCCAGGAAGGGAGCTCCTCCTAGTGCTCTTACATGGATTGAGGAAGAAGGCAGGAAGGGTGGATGCTCATCTTGGCTTTGACACCCGATAGTTGTTAGCTTTGGGCAAGTCATTCTGCCTCATGAGCCCAGTGTTCTGGTGCACAATGTGGATAATATCTCCCTCAAGACTCTGTAGGGAGGGTCTTGTAGAGCTAAATGGTTTAGCTTGCTATTACCTGGTAACAGATCACCACACTTGGCTTAACCAAACAGATTCCATATCTCAGTGTCTGCGGGTCAGGAGCCTGGGCGTGGCTTAGCTGGGTCCTCAGCCTGGGGTCTCACAAGGCGGTAATCCAGCCATCAGCGAGGGCTCAGAAGGAAGCTCCTGGATGCTGTAAGACTGAAGGCCTCGCTTTCTTTGTGGCTGTCAGTGGAGTCCACCCCCAGCGCCCAGTGGCTGCCCTCTGTTCTCTGCCATAGTGGGCCTTCCCACAAAGGCAGCCCCAACATGGCAGGTTGCTTTTTCAAAGCCGGTGAGGCAGTGAGAGAGGCCAGTAAGACAGGTGTTGCAGTTTTGTGTAATATAAACACACCATCACATACCTGTAATCTCATACAACCTGTCATACTCTACTGGATA